>JAMKQA010205917.1:0-10635 GCA_024699735.1 Posidonia australis
GACTCTCCCTGCCTCTCCATTCCTTCTTCCTCTAGGCTGCCTCCAGGTGTTGCTTCTTTGTCCCCTGTTGACCCTGGAAGAGGCAGTGTGCCACCTGAAGGCCTCTGAGCCTCCTTTTCTTCATTGCAGTTTTCTGCTGGTGGTGTAACTTTGAAACTTATATTTTTTGGACTGATGCCTCAAATTTTGTAATATCTCATACATTGCTATGTTTTTCTTACCAGGCTTTAAGCCGATGAAATACATATTAAACTTTTAACAAAAAAAAAACAAATGTAGGAAATTATAAGTAATTGTGCTCAATTCAAGGTCCCAACCCTCTACCTCCCTCGCTATTAAACTAATGATTTGAGTTAGAAAGCATAAATGAGGACCTCAATAGTAGCTCGATGTTTATTTCGAGTCATCCTCCTTTCTAGTGGAATTATTGGGAATTTGGAAACTTCTTCAATCCATAAAATTGGAAGTGTAGGAGCTACTACCTGAGCCATTAGCCCTACCTTGAGATGCAACTATGAAACATGAAAAATGGGATGTTTCTTGGATCCAATTGGTAACTTGAGTTCATAAGTAACAATTTCTATTTTCTTCTGGATTTGAAATAGACCATGGTATATTGAACTCATTTTCTTACTGTTACGATGAACTATTGAACCTTGACAGCTTGAGAAAAATCCAATCACATGAAACTCTCTCTCTCTCAGTTCTCGTCATATTTATCAATTGTTTCATCCTATTTTGAGCCTTAGATAAGTTTTGTTTCAATAATCCCACAATTTGACTCCTAGATTGCAATTCCGTGTTGACAACAACAACTCTAGTTGTCTTTGACATATAAGACAATAATTGAGGAGGTTGCACTCCATACAAGGCTTCATAAGGAGATATTTTAGTAGAGGCATGTTCACAAGTATTATATCAAAACTCAACCATGGCAACCAATGATACCACTCCTTAAGATGCTGTGAGCTAAAATACCTCAGATATGTCTCTAATGTCTGGTAAGCTATGCTCATGCATAGTTGGGTGCCATATGTTGTCGTTAGTTCCTTTCAAAAAGAACTTATAAATGTGGCATCTCTGTCAGAAACAATAATTTTAGGAACCTCATGGAGTTTCACCACATTTAAAATGAAGTAATTAACATTGTCCTTAGCATTATAAGGATGTTTAGCTCCAATGAAGTATGTACATTTGGTAAATCTATCAACTACCACTAATATCACACTTTTAATTCCAAATATGGGTAAATCTTCTATGAAGTCTATGTTGATATCAATTCAACTAGAAGAAGGTATAGGAAGACGTTGCAATAGAGCCCTTGGACAAGTAATTTCAAACTCGTTTCTTTAGCAAATGTCACATTCTTTGATGTATTTCTTCACATCCTTGCTCCATACCTTCCAGTACACATTGTTTCTCATCTTGTTCCTTGTTTTATCGTAGCCTGAGTGACCCATAGAAGGAGAATCATGAAACTCAAACAAAATTTGTTGCCTCAAGTTACCATGATCAACTACCACCGATCTTTCCCTATAAATATTACTCCACCCACCGATTTGCATTTGAGTGGTCCAATCTTCCCCTCCATCCCTTGTTGTAAGAGAGCTTGAAAAGTAGAATTGGTATTATAAGCATCTTTTACCATTTCAAACCATTTTGGTTGCAAGACCGTGTTGGCATTGACTTGAGCAACCATTCCTTCTCTTCTAGACAAAGCATCAACCACTTTATTTGTAACCTTTGGATTGTATTCAATCTTAAAGTCAAAGCCCAGTAGCTTGGCCAACCATTTCTCCTAAGCATGTGTGTTAATTGTTGTTCTTTGAGGTATTTCCAATTGAATTGATTAGTTCGAATCATAAATCGTCTACTTAGCAGCAGTGGTCTCCACTTCTTTAGTACATGAAACACTACCATCATCTTCTTTTCACAGATAGATACGTGAATTTGTTTTCCCTTGAATGCCTTGCACATGAAAGAAATAGGATGTTCTTCTTGCAATAACACAGCTTCCACACCCACCCTAGATGCATCACATTCAACAATGAAGGTTTTGTCAAAATTTGGGAGTGCTAAAACTGAAGCCTCAGTTAAGACTACCTTCAACTGTTAAAGACTTTTTAAGAATCTACAGTCCATTCAAAGAAATCCTTCTTTAGCAAGGATGTGAGGGGTAAAGCTATTTTGCTTAAATCCTTGATAAACCTTCTATAGTATCCAACCAACTCCAAGAAACCATGCAAGGATTTTACATTAGTAAGACTTGGCCACTCTACAATGCACCTAATTTTGTGTTGCTCAATTTCAACACCTCTGACTTATACTAAATGTGCTAGATATGATACTTGATGTGTCCCAAACTAGCATGTTGGTCCTCGAGCAAAACTAATTCTAACATAAGAAAAACAAGAAAATCCTACCTTACTTTCGTAGGAATCGTAATTGTACTTAGCATATACAATAAGTATTTAAACCCTTAGGTTGTCATAGTAGATGAGTAGTATTTCGTGAGGATTTACATTGGATCTATCCACAAAATCTTAAAAGAAAAGATGTTAAGAAATAAAAAAATGTGAAAAATAAAGAAAAAGGAAAAAATCTACAATATCCACATTAACCTACTCAACTAAGAGATCTGAAGTTTCTAAAGATCTTAATCCTTTAGTTTAACCTTTATTGAGAATCCTCATCTTGTCATTATAGAGACTCTATTCTATTTTTCACGTCTTCTTCTAAACATTACTCATATGTATCTTGTGTTTGTGAAATAGACCTTAGCATGGGTTTTCAAGTCCAATCTTATCACATTAGTAATTTTATTTCATTTACTAGTGTCTTGCTTTCTTAGGCTTTATTCTTAGCTATCCATTTAGCGAGCTTTAGTTCAGTGAATCCTAAACTAAATGATTTTAGATCACTAGATGTGAAAACACTCCTACGGATTTAATCACTCGAGTAGCTAATACCTAAAAAATAAGACTTTTTTCTCTTTTATCCTCAAATCACATTTTTACACTGTGACCATGTCGGTAGAGGAGAACCGCGCTCCTTAAGCAATCGGGACCGCATGGGAATCGGTAGGGCCACAGCAAGTCCGATGATTCCAAGGACGAGAAAAACGACTCGAAAACACCAGGAAACGATATGAAAGTAAAAACGTGGAGTCGCCACCTAGTCTATTTAAAACAGGAAGACAAGAAAAATCATATCGGAAAATCAAAACTCGAAATCGAATGCGAAATAAGATGACTCATGTCAAATGGATTCGACACACAGATCATTGTGAACCGGAGAAAAGGTAACGACTCCTATTACGTGCGGGGAATGTGTTAGGAACCCCTGCACACCTGACGGATCGGTCTTTCTCAGAATTTCGCTCGCGTGCATGGAAATGTAGGCACTTGGATGCTGATTAATGGGATTCTATGGATGATGCGAGAAAAATAAATTGTACGATTAAGGAAACAAATCAAACTAAAAGAAAAACACAACTGAAACGGGAATCATAAGCAAAGCAAAAGGTGGAAACAAGGTGGGGCCCAATGACTAGGCTAGGCTGGACTCTATCCTTGGACGACCCACGCATGGGCTACGCGCAAGTCACTCGCGCAGCCCAGACACACATCCCTAAAGACGTCATGGTGGCTTGCCATCATTGCCAAATCCGCAACACATAGGTACTATTATGGAGTAGCCATCGAGGTGTAGGGGGAAGGTCATACTAGGGCTCATGCATGTACTAAGGTCGAGGAAGCCAAAACATAAAAGAAAACCAGATCGCAATCAAGGGACCAAGCAATCCAGAGAGTAAAACCATGCTTGAAAAGAAACAAAACATGCATGAATGACCTAGAGTAGGGTAGGTGACCCTAGCTTGGTAGGACCTGACCCTGTTTGTGCCCTGATCAACACACGCATGTGGTGCTCGCAACCGCGACGTGCATGTGAAACAGGGCCAAGTCTGCCTCCTTCATCGCCTCCTCCCTGGAAGGCGGAGCATCTCCAGACCTAGGGGATCACCTAGGAGTTTGGGAGGACCACCAAGATGGGATGCAAATGCAGACAAAACGACGAAATGCCATGGATTCTCCTCCCGATCTCCGTCACTGGCGTCAGCGCCGACTTCCCACCGACGAGCCTCTACGGGAGGTTTCTGGTGTGGGAGGTCGACTCGGTTGCTCCAGGGAATGAAGAAGGAGGGAGTCCGTCGGCGATAGGCGTCCGTCGGCGACGAGAATGACGGGATGCACAAACGGGAACAAAAACACGAAAAAAAAACTACGTAGGAATGAGGCAAAAGGCTGCTAGGTATTCCTAGGATGGTTTCGTGAGAAGAGTTGTACCTATGGATGGCTGGGGAAGCGTCGCCGGCGTCAGCAGATGAGGGAGCTCTGACGAGGAGGCGAGGCATTGACCACGGCGACTGCGGGCGGTCTGGGAATGGCTGGGGACTCCAAGGAGGAGTTCGAGACACTGGTCGGAGGTGGAAGAAGGTGGCTCCTCATAGTTTGAGTGTTGGGTTCTCTCTTTCTCCGACGAGGCTGCTCTCTGGTTTTTCTCTACTCTCTCCCGCAAATGCTCCCCCAGGGGTCCGGTTGAAGGAGCTTAGGGTGGTTTTGGTGGTGGCTCCTGTCGTGGTAGGTGGTGGACAGTAGGGTGAGGCTCAGTGATATTAGGCATGGCAGGAGAAGGCTCACCGGCACCGTTGCAGGCCTTGAATGACGGCGGAAGTGGTGCAGGGCATGAGAGGCTGGTGACAGGGCATGGAAGGCTCAGGGATGTCAAGCACGTCGGGGGACAAGCCGACATTTCGTACACGGCACCACTCGTACACGGTACAATGTCGTACAACGAAAGCAACCAATTAGGCGGCACCTGCCGTGCTGCCTTGGCCTTGACGCACGCTTGGGGCATATGTCATCTGGCCAGAGCACACGGGTTGGGTTTTTGGTGCTGGGCTCGGTTGGATGAATGGAGTTAGGGGTAATTAGGAGTTTTTTAGGTTGGCTTAGGTTCATGGGCTTAGTTGGGGAATTGAGGAAAAATCTGGGTCAGCCGTCCAGTTGCGCTCTCTATCGGATCTGCTTGCCAACATTGGCCAGAAACAAGGATGTCTACAGATGCCCCTCCTTAAGCGAGGTCGAGGGAAAAGAGACCACTGCTCAAGGTTGAGAGAAGACACCCCGTCCCGGTCAATAGGAAAGGAAACTTGATATTGGCCAAAAAATCGCTTATCTGGTGGATGCACCGAAGGTCGCGACTCACGTGCCGAGATGCAGATGCCAATGCAGGTGGTGTCCCTCTAGAATGTCTAAGCGATCGCCCACTGGAACCAGGCAGGTATGCGCATGGTTTCGAGCGATGCGAATGCTGGTGTAAGTGTCGCTGATGCTTAAGTGCTACTGTATTGCAAGTGGATACTGATGAAGTGTGCATCTCAAAAATATATGACATGTTGATGATGTGGAGTATGCCTGATTACGATGCATGCGCTATGTGGATGCTAGTTGGTACATGCAGATGCGAATGAATGCTATGATGCTTGATGAGTTGACGGACTCATCGCCGAACAGTTTCGGTTATCAGCCTGAGGAGAAGAGGGGTGTGGCAAGGCTGACGGGCTTGCCGACCAGAAAGGTGACTGGAGACAGAAGTCATCCGGGTATTTCGGGGTTCCAACCCAGAAGAAAGGGCATCCTAGGTCTTGTACACCTGAATGGGGACCTAGGGGGACGACAAGATATCAGACTCGTTGAGCCGACAAAATGGAACAAAATAGAGCCTAACCGTTGTCATGTACAGACAGGTCAGCTAGGAGTGGACAGAAAGGAGAGAGTTGGCAAGTTATCGGATTTGTCGGGCCGACAAAGAGGGAAAGGATAGAACCTAGTCACCGTTGGTGTACAAACAAGTTGGCTAGGAGAGGACAGAGATAGAACCAAGTTGCTGTCGATGTACAGACAGGTTGGCTTGGAGCGGACAAGAGATAGAACCAAATCGCTGTCGGTGTACAGAGAGGTCGGCTTAGAGAGGACAAGAGAGTCAACCGAGTCATTGTCAGGATACAGGCAACGACTAGGAACCGCCAAGAGAGTGAACCGTGTCATTGGCAGGATACAGGCAACGGTTGGGAATCGCCAAAAGAGTGAACCAAGTTGTTGCTAAGATACATGCAACGGTTGAGAACTGCTAAGAGAGTGAACCGTGTCGTTGCCAGGATACAGGCAACAGTTGGGAACCGTTAAGAGAGAGAACCAAGTCATTGCCAGGATACAGGCAACGGTTGGAAACTGCCAAGAGAGAAAAACAAGCTATTGGTCTGATGTTACTTTGCCTTGAGTGCTCTCTGCACTTTGGCAAAGTAGGGACAAATTTGTAATCTACCAGATTCTAGTGGATTCTGTATGTAACTGACTCTTCTCCAAAGGGTGCCTCTACAAACTACCACAAGGCACACGAGAGCCTCTAGCAGGTGATCAGGGCTTAAAATTCCTCTGTACACTAATAGGGGCAAAATGGTAATTTTGCCTAATCAAGACGGGATCCACTGTAGACCGATCATATGATGCTGGGATGCTCATGGGCTAGACCGAGGATGGAGGGACTCCTGTCAAGCTCTGGTCAACAGTTAGAGTGTCATCATCGTAGGGGTTGGTTGACAAGGACAAATGGTAATGTTGCACCGAATTGTCGAGCTTTGCGACTGTTCAAGCATAATCCAGATTCTGGTGCAAGAGAGGCATTCTCGATCCTTCAAGGGAGGTCAAACCCGACTAATAGTCTATTTCAGTGGCAGCCAAGGGTCTTCTTGTAATTTAGGAAATCGTAGGGGTTTTTCTGCAAATTCCCCAAACTGTCCACCGAGCTCAAATTATTGTCCCACTGGTGATGCTCATGCTCTGGCTAAACACCCGGAGCATTCTCTTCACTTTCGACTACACGAGCTGAGCTCCAATCAATATAGAAACTATAGGGGTCTCTTTGTAAAATTTATAGTTTTGACTCATTCAAGAATTTCCCGAAGCAATGGATAGCCTAAGGTTGAACTGAGTTCATTGGATCTGTTCTGGCAGGTAGAGCCTGACAAGAGAACATCTTTCGACACCTAAAGAAGTCTAGAGACTTGTTTGTAATTTCTAGAAGTTGAAAATCCGCAAAACTGACCGCCAAGGCCTATCCAAAACCTTGTTTGGGGTCCTGGAAGCTGTGTGGACCCTTCTGGCTTTTCTGATTCTATGAGGGATGATTCTGCCCTTCACTGGGTAAATTGCAATTTAACCCAAAATTTTGCAAAAAATTGCCTAGGGTTGGAGCAAAAATTTCAAAACTGGCGAGATCCGCTGGCAGTTACTCCTGTCTGAATAGATGCATGGCAGTTGATCTTCTTCTCCAAACTTTTGCATGCTTTCTTCTATTTACAAACAAAAGCCAACTCATTTAAATCCTTCCAATAAACTCAAACGAGCCACCCCTCCTCCTTGTACGTCTTCTCATCTCCTGCTTCCTCTTCCCCATCGCGAACGGCGACTAAGGCGTGGAGCGGTAGAGTGGCTGCTCAGGGACGAGACAAGCGGGCGTGATGCTCGAGCACGGCGGGCTCCTGCGCAGACCGGGGGCGCGTCACCGGCGCTAGGAGGAGCGGCGACGAGTTTCGGCTGTGCTACGCGGGTGCGGGCTCCGGCGAGGAGGTGTCAGCGTGGCAGAGCGGGGCTTTAGGTGGCGGTTCCGGCGAGGCGTGTTTCACGCGCGCGAAGGGGCAGGAACGGCACCGACGAGCAATGGTAACTCCCTCCCGTCTCTCGTTTTCCTTCCTTTTGTCTTGTATTATCCCTTCTCCTCGGGCATGTGGGCTTCTTCCACCTCTCTCCCACCGTCGTCAGCAGTGAGGTCCATCAGTGGGGCAATTGGGGTGTCTTTGTGACACCGTGGCTGGGCATTGGGAGGCGGGCTACTATTGGCCCCACGTGGTGGCTAGCCGTCGCCGGAGATCACGTCGGCGGTGTGGGCTGGCGGCGGCGAGTCGACGCTTCTCCACTCCTCGCATGGAATTTGCAATACGTCCCTGGTTACTTGAATAGGACCTGTGGATGATGATGACAGTGTGCCCTAGCTGGTTTTTCTTGTTCGGAAAATCTCACACAATAACATTGTAAAAAACGAAGCCACTATTTTGCTTGAATGATCATTGCAAAACGCCATGTAATTATGTTCAAATAAGATTAAGGAAAAGTCATTGTTCTGTAGTGGTCCATGTCTGGATTGCCTTTGAATTTCTGTTTAAGCAAGTACTGTAGAATGCCATGGTATTTGTTTGAGTAATAGTACGAAATGCTATGCTATTGACTCTGGCTTTGTTTGAATACTACCTCTGATTACAAATTCTGGCTTATTAGACCATAATTGTGCTTTTGTTCGAATACTGCCTCTGATTATCCTGAGTATTTGTACTTTTGGTGCGACGCCTTACCACAGCCTCATTTTGATCAAATGCTCACTTGAACATGACCTTGCTTTTGTAGTCTAACTCTGATTTCGAGGCAGAGGTGACTCAGGCGAGCGGGATAGCCTCTAGTTCGCGGGCTTGGGGTCATGGGTCTAGTTCACGATCCGGGCCGCTTCTAGCTCACAGGCTTGGGGTCATGGATCCAGTTCACGATTCGAGGCTGCTTCTAGCTCCCAGGCATCGGAGGAAGTAATGTCCAACATCCCCAAGGATGTAAGAAACCAAAACTCCACCTACTCTGGTCTTTTCCTTGTGGATGCTTCAGGTTTGTTGAACTGAATCTGTTTTGGCAGGAATTCGACAATTTTGAGGGTCGATTGTTGGATGAAAACCACATCAGCAACCGTGATGGCTTCGAGGTAAGCAATCTCCTTTTCTGCACAAATTTACATAACATGACTGATTTCTAACCCTGTCGTTCTTTACTCCTCAGGTTGGCGACATCGGGTGAGTGATGCGGTGTCTCTGGACGTCGATGTTGGAGCATTTCGAGTGTCTCCCCGGCTTCCTGAAGGAATTCCTGCTACATCGCACTCCATTAAGGAGTCTCCTACGCTTCCGAGTTGTTCACAAGCATTATGACTTTTTCCAGGCACTCTCGAAGCGATGGCGACATGAGACCCACACCTTTCATCTTTCCTTCGACGTGATAACGATCCTGCCGAAGCACTGTGCACTATTGACAGGCTTTTGCTTCGGGAAGGAACCTATAGTCGACAAGGCCACCTTGGGGCTTGCCAAGGTTACTAAGCTCCTAGGCCATGAGTGTCCACCACTGACTTGATCTACACACTACCTCCGCTACAGCTGGACAAGAGAGTGGAACCTGTTTTGGCCGGATCCAGCACTGGGATCGAGGCTGATGGCCCTCATTTTCTGTGACACCTCTGGGTATTGTGTCTCGGCAGACTGGCTTATATACCTCACCGACCTGGATCACCTGGACCGGTATGACTGGAGCGGTGCCAGTTATACTTACATGCTTTGCGGCCTAGACAACGTCGTAAAGAGCAATCAAAGGTTTCACGTGGTGCTCTACCCACTGCTAAGGTAATCTCCTGTGTTATCTTCTTTAGTTTAAGCAGTATAACTATGCCTTGACCTGTTTTTTCTGTATTTGCAGTACTGGTGGATGGAACATTGCATGCGGGGGTACTATTTCTTCCGTCTCCGACCCAGATTCCTCCCGCTCCCACAGTAGTGGTGCAAGCTAGACCACCGTATGGCAGTAGGGGTGTATAGCTATGGGTCTTACCGCTATCTTTCTGGACCTCCTGTCGATTCTGTTAGAAATAATGCATTAATTTTGATGATTACTTATGAGTGCATATTTTCATAAATATTAAAACATGAAAAAGATATAAAGTGTTTTCTGTATAATTTCAAATTGTATGAAAGTGTTTTATCAAAGTATCAGAAACAGCATACCGAAGTCAGAAGCGGCATACCGTTTCAGTGAAAAACGGTATGAACAACAGTGCTCCGCAAGAACAAAAGATGAACTGAAAACGACATACCGTGGATGGAGCGGCATTCCGTTTCAGTAAAAAACGGCAGAAGCAGTGGAACTCTGGAGCAGAAGAGAAAATGAAGACAATGCGAAACAATGACATACCGTCATAAAACGGCATACCGTTTCAGGAGAAAACGGCAGACCGTTGATTTTTCGACATACCGTTTTACTCGTGGATTGCAAATTGAAGATTATTTTTGGCATACCGAGGCCAAAACGACATACCGTTGAAGTAGCCGTTTATGACCGTTTTATAGACGTTAGACACATCTTGAGGCAATCCTACGGCTATAAATAGGACCCGTACAAGGCCTAATATGAACACCATTGAGAAATACTTGTAATATCGGCTATTGTTTTCATTTCTATTCTACTCACGAGATTTTATTTTATAATTGCTGTTGTAATCGATCTCTGTGAGAGGGAAACTCCGACTTCTGTAAAAGCAACAAAATCAAAAGGCTCTAGCTTCTCGGGGATAGAGAAGTGGGAAGAGCAAGGTAGCAGTTGGTGGTGTAGCCAACAAGTAAGTACGTTTAATTTATTTTAATACGAGAAAAATCTCAAGAGGGTCTTGAGGAGTGGACTAGGCGGGGTTGCCGAACCACTATAAATC
>JAMKQA010205918.1:0-11317 GCA_024699735.1 Posidonia australis
ACCTCAAAGAATAATATTCTACAGGTAACCTTGCAATTATCTTCTTAATCGTTTGCATGATTTATTTAATTATTTTTACATTATATTCTGTTGATGCCTTTTATAAATCAACTGACAACCAATCTTGTTTAATCAAACACCAATTCTTAAGCAGTTGTATGTTGTTAGTTGCATCACTAACTGGTTGTTTTAGAGTTAGTGAACCCTTTAATATTCCTAACATCAAAAAGAAAACTTCAGTATTCCATGTTCATTCCAGAATCATTGCTATCTATTAATGAAAGCATTTGCAATGATCGGGAATGCTTTTTTAGTAAAGGTTTAGGTCAACTTTGAAAGGTAGAAGATGCCAAGAATCATTATTCAAAAAATGGAAAAAATAGATTTAAACTCCATTTAAATGTCTTTTACATGACACCAATTTTTAAGTAAAAATAGACCTTTTTATATATAATGTTGATGACTTTTTATCATTAACGTAATTTGATTATCTAGGTACTTGTTTGATTATCATCTCATATCTGTTTTTATCCGTATTCGAGTTGTTTTATCCGTTCCGTATCCGTATCTATTTTTTGAGGATATGGATATGTAATTTTCCTATCCGTATGATATCTGTATTCGTATTCGTATCCGCATTTCGAAAACGGATACGGATATGGTAACACCCATATCCAATCCGTTTGCACCCCTACAGACGCATATCATACCTCAGCTCTCATTATGCCCCCAACAGAGAAATGAGGCTCTCCACAAGCCTCCAGCTTCTCAAACACAGCCTGAACAAATGGATGCAGCTGCTGACAGGCGACAATAAACTCTAACAGCTTAGGGCGAATAGACAGGTTGGCCACCCAAGCACTAACCTTTTCTCGAGCTTGCCGCTTTGGCCTGTAGCTCACCAGATCCTCCAACATGGTCCACTCCTTGACCATCAAGCTCGCCATCATGTGCGTACACCAACTCAAAGCATCAGCGACCACATTGGCCTTGATGTGGTGGTAGGATAGGCTGAAATCATAGTCCTTCAAATACTCCACCCAACGGCACTGCCTCAGGTTGAGGTCTCTCTGCGTGAAGACAAGCTTTGATGATCAGTGAAGACCTCAAACTGCTCCCCATAGAGGTAGTGTTGTCAAAGCTTGAGAGCGAACACTACGGCAGCCATCTCCAAATCGTGGGTCGGGTAGTTCTTCTCATGATCCTTCAGTTGGCGCGAAGCACACGCGATAACATTGCCATGCTGCATCAGAACACATCCTAACCCAACACCATTGGCATCACTATACACAGTGAAGCTGCCACTTCCAGAAGGCAGAGTCAACATAGGGGCAGAAACCAGACGAGACTTCAGCTCTTGGAAACTTGCCTCACAATTCTTGTCCCAACAAAATGGAACCCCCTTCCTGGTCAACTCTGTCAAAGGCGCGACAGACCCAAGAAACTCCAGATCTTGTCACAGTCCTGGGTTGCTCCCAACTGCTCACGGCCACGACCTTAGAAGGATCCACCTTGATGCCATTCCCAGAAATCAAATGGCCAAGGAACATGACATCGCTTAGCCAGAATTCACACTTGGAGAATTTGGCGTATAGCTGAAGATGCCTCAGAGTATCCAAAACTGCCCTCAGATGCAAGGCATGAGTCTCAACATCCGAGCAATAGACCAGTACGTCATCAACAAAAACCATGACAAACTGGTCCAGAAAAGGGCTGAAAATCTTGTTCATCAAATCTATAAATGTAGCCGGTGCATTAGTCAAGCCGAAAGGCATGACCGTGAACTCGTAATGCCCGTACCGCATTCGGAAAGCAGTCTTCTGAATATCTGAGTCTCGTATCCTCAATTAGTGATACCCTGACCGTAGATCAATCTTCGAGAACATGAATGTAGACTACAACTGGTCGAACAAGTCATCAATGCGGGGCAAAGGATACTTGTTCTTCAACGTGATCTGTGTCAACATCAGATAATCTATACACAGTCAGAGCAAACCATCTTTCTTGCGAACGAACAAGATAGGTGCTCCCCACGGAGACAGACTCGGCCTGATAAACCCCTTGTTTAGCAACTCCTGCAATTGAGTCTTGAACTCTCATAATTCCACTAGCGCCATGCGATAGGGAGGCTTCGACACAGTACCAGAACTGGGAATCAGATCGATCGAGAACTCTACTTCCCTGTGAGGTGGCATACCAAGCAAATTGTCAGGGAAAACGTCGAGATATTCACACACTACAGAGATATTGTAAACACCCAACTCAGGAGATGTGGAGGTAACTATACTAGCTAGATACCCCACACAACCCCTGACTAAAGACTTATAAGCCTTCATAGCTGAGATGACAAGCTTAGGCTCACTCTAACACCCACCTTGCACAAAGAAAGACCCATCCTCAGGTGACCCAAAATAAACTCTCCTCCAAACATAGTCTATCAAAGCGGACTGTTGCGCCAACCAATCCATGTCGAGTATCACATCGTACTCCTACATGTCCATCACGATCAGGCTAGTGTCGAACTCTCTGCCATTCAGCGTTAAGTCGATAGACCGTAGATACCTCCATGCCAAACTATGCTCTCCCAGTGGTGTCACCACGCTGAGATGAAAGGCTAGTCTAGCTGGTCTCTCTCCCAACTCCACTGCGAAAGACTTAGAGATAAAAGAGAAAGAACACCCTAAGTCAAACAACACTTTGGTCATCCTACCGGCCACAATAAAAGAACCTGATGGCCAAACAAACAGCACCACACATCCTTACAATCAGGCAAATGTCCAAATTATAAGGAGATTACAACAAATCTCAGAAAGTTAACAAACCAGCTACTCAACAACATCTCCCGAAGATCCAACGCCTGGAGCTGCAATGGTAAACACCACTGGAGCTGAGGTCGGCCTAGGTTGGGGACAATATGCAGCGATGTGGCCCACCTGACCATAGTTGAAGCACTAGTTCCCACCGAGAGCACTGAACCCTGTCTGACTAAGGCCAACTCTGCTACCCCTAGCAAAACTCCGTCAGCCCACAGAGGAAACACTAGACCTCGCCTTCTACTTCTTCTCAAGGCTACCTGAACTACTAGCACTTGGAGGATCGGAAAAAGAGAACCATGAGGTAAAAGAAGACTTACCCTTCCCTTTGGGACGACTCTCCAGAAACTTCTGATGCTCAGCCTCGAAGCGATAAGCCATCCCAAGTATGTCCTCCACAGTCTGGCACCGACAGCCCATCACCTTCACACGCAGCCCTAGGTTCAAGCCATCCAGAAACCTCTACACTCGCTCCTCCTCAGACTCATAGGCAAGAGCAAAGCGTTCCAGCCGGGCAAACTTAGTCTCATACTTGAGTACCGACATCATGCCCTACTCTAGACTTCAGAAATCTCGACGAAGCTGCTCCTTCACATGAGCGGGAAAATACTTGTCATAGAAAGCCGCTTTGAAATCCTTCCACTGGATGCTAACAGTGACTGAGTCTGGGAACTTCAGCCGCCTCACAAACTTCCACCACTTATCTACCTCGCCATCCAGTAGATAAGTCGCCAACTGCACCCAATGCTCCTCCGGGCACGCCATGCTCTCTAGCATCTTCACTACCTTCTCCAACAAGGCCTTGCTCTCCTCAACACTGACCTTGCCCTTGAACGACAGTGGACGAAGCTTCGTGAACTGGTTCAGCCATCGGTCACCTGACGGCTCACTAGCACTATTCTTACTGAACACGTGAGTGATCCCGTGTGCCAAACTCCTCAATTCCGCACGAACCACCTTTCATCTGCCTACGTCCTCTTGGGTCTCAGTCTCCTCAATAGGGACCTTTCCCTTATGACCACGAGGAGGCATCCTGCCAAAGAAAGGCAAAGTACCTGCACCACAGACTGAGCAACATCTAGAAAACCATGGCGAAAAATCAAGTGCAAACTTTACCATGCATGTAAAACCTATGGAGTCTTTATACTGGACACCCTAGGTGTAGTACAACCTAGTGAATCTGGAGCTCTAATACTAACTGTAACACCCAACATTTTCTCATAATAATTGAAATAAATTAAATTAAAAGAAAATAAAAGCTAATAGAAAAATATCATCTACCAGGAACCTATGTGTGTGGCTAGGAGACTTCGAGTTATATGCACTACATTAAACCAACCGCATGTTTGCACATGCAAACCAAAACCACAAGGAAAATGCATGAGTGAAAGAAGTCACCCATTACGCACCTCAAGAAAATCATGGAAAACAAAACTATAATTAATTTCCTTTTTAATTTTTTTCGCAAACCATTTCTCAAAGCCTCACAAACTAGGCCCACATCAGCCAAAAGCACAACTAAGGCTCTACTAGCCCAAAACTATAAGCAAAGGCCCTCAATGGTCAAAACCACACACAGTGAGTCGAAAAGTCCGGTGCTAGGCAACCAACTCTGGCCACATGCAGTCCGTCGAGGAGCGACCACAGTGTTCTGTACTGCCACGGTGATGGCCACATTGTGTAGGAGCGTTCATCGTTTTGCGATTCTCCCTCTCTAGAGAACCCTCAAAAAGCCAACCCCTTGGGAAGGTTGTCTTGTCTCTCATGACGCTACCAACTACGGGGCACATGTCCCACCCACATTGGCCATCACAGGGTCCGCCTCCTTACGACATCCTCCACATACGGTGCTCAAGAGGGAGTGTCATACCTCCACACTCGATGACACTTGAGCCATAGTGCTCACAACGACAGTAGGAGTATCATACGTCCCCATCATGCCACAAGACACCTCAACCCACGAACCACAACCCTAACCTCAATATGACAGTCAAGGAGTCTCATACCTCCAAGACCCGACGCCCCTCAGCCTCAGGTATCTCGGTCCCTAACCTCAACCAGGGAGTCGCGCCCAACCACCCGAGAATGTTGTTACATTTCATGGTCCCAACGACACGGTCCCACACTATCTTGGCCCACACATAGAAAACTCGGAAAACCATTTTCCAAAATAGGCCAACTATTACTTTGAAATTCACTTTCCAAAATCATTTTATATCTTTGGAAACTCTTTAAAAATCTTGACAAAATGGCACATCAAGTGTCCTAGGAGACTACCACTAACGGCCCACAATCCCTCTTACAAGGACAATACAAACCAATCTAGAAAACCACTGTATTAAAATATATTTTCCAAAAATCCAGGAAAACCCCCAAAGATGCCCTAGTAAACCCGCACATGTGGAGCGTGCGTTTGGCCAGCACCCCTAGCACTTACGTCTGAACGCCAACAGAGCTTGGACCAAGGGCCAAAACCGTTACCAAACTTGTGCATGTGGCCCACGCAATTGGTCTGTGCCCTCTATTTTCTGTCAGAATTCAGACACCTATAGCAAGGCACCCAAACATCGCCCAAGGTGGGAGCTTCGATCGAATCTCCCAAACAACCACCAAAAATCTCGGATAAAACATATGCGGTAAACCCTCGAGTCTACACTAAAACCCAATAAACAAAACTAAAATCCATTCACCATTCATTAAGATACAAAATCACAAAGTCATAATGGTCAAAATGACCTAAATCCCAACCACCGACATAAATACCCATAAAAACCACAATAAATTCCCAAAAATTCTAACACATTAAATTTAGCCTAGATTACATGCATCCTAGGCATTTCTACCATTTTACATGATTTCTACACATTAAATTGGAGATACGTACCTGAAACGAGATCTGACGACCCTCTGATGAACTCTAGCGACCCTCTGACGAACTCCGGCGACCCTGCACGTCCACTGCCACTCCATGACCTCAAGGATATCGCTCTGGAGCCCCCAGCTTGCACCACCATGAGCTGTCGCAAGCCACCGCCACGAGCCGCCACAAGCCACTGCCTATCGTCTCCCACTCTTAGGCTCTCTCTCTCTCTCTATCACCCGCACCCACCAGTAGACAGGAAGGTGGAGTGAAGAAGAAGATGGAGAAGGAATGGAGGGGGGAAGAGAGGAGGAAAGGAAGAAGGCTTGGCTTGGCTGGGGCTCTGAACATCAGAGAAGACTTGCCCCATGCACGTGTTATATACGCAGGGGAGGAGGTCGCTTTACACCAGCCCACCAACCCCCAGCACGCACGCACCAGCTAGTCTTCGACCACCCTCCTGCCCTCGCCGCACACTGCCCAATAGCCAGCTCCAAGGCAAGAGCCAACGACTCCCCGCACCAAACACTCAACTACCAGCTGACCCACAACACGGGCCCCATGTGGACCCACACCTGGGCCCACAAGCACAGTGCCACAATGTACAATGCCAACAACGCACAAGGACACACCACAGAAGCCTGCCCACGAGGCCCAAGCCCAAAAGCACAAATCCATAAAACAAGCCTCAGAACAGTAACACCCGTCCAGGAATAAATTCATTAAAATGTAAATAATTATAAAAATGAATTTTACGGGTATTACAATATACATGAATAATTATATGAGTGGTGGAAATAACAAAGAATTGCATAAATATCTAATAGTATTGAAATAAATGTAAATTAAGATTAAGTGTAGAATGTAATACCGTTCATTAATGCCAATAAGAATTGCTTCTATGTTGTTGTATCGAGTAATTTTTAAAACTTCAAAGTCCTTTTGGCATGTTTTGCAAATTTAGAAGAATTATTGACTTTTATGCAAAATATTGATAAAACCCTAATATCTTTCTTCACCATCTACATAGTCCTTGTCCTGGGTGGTGACACGAAGGGATGGGCAGGCGATAGTGATGGCACAGGTCGACAATAGCGGCAAGGGTGGCACGAATGGCATAGGTGGCGACCATATCTAAGTGGTAGTTGGGAGAAAAAATCAATGACAACACTGGCAGGTGGACTAGTTTGGGGTGGTGACGCTATGTGGGTGGTGATGTAGCATTGGGGCTTTTCCGTTGGTGGTGTTGCTACAAAGGAGTTGAAGATGTAATGACAACACGAGGGGAAAAACACAACGGCAATGGTTGCAAAGGGTGATAGAGGGAAATGCGGTGGCAGTGGTTGTAATGATGTAGTGGTGCGGCAGTAATGGCGTTGCAATAGTGATGAGGTTGACAATGTAAGTAAGAAAACAGAGGTGGATTTTGGTTATCAAAATGTGGATACTATTGAGATATTTTAGGAGTATTATATTTTAGAATATTATCTTTAGATATTTTAGGAATATTAAGATATTATTTTATGTATTATCTTGAGATATTATAGGGATATTTTAGTATTTTTGTTTGTTACACATTTCTCCTATTTAAGGAGAGGACTTATGTGTTTATTAACATTTATTGATTATATTATTTTCTAGTTGTTGAAATTAAGTATTGTTTGTGATTGGAATAGGAGTTCCAATTATGTGAAAAGCAGATTATTGTTCAATTCCATTATATTTGTGTTGGTCCTTATATTTAGGATATTATATTGAGATAATATCTTAAGATATAATACCTCTAAAATATCTCAATACTATCTTCATTAATGTTATATATTAACAATCATTATTATAGCCCGTAGAGCCAATTACTACTCTTAAAATACATCACTTGATGGCTCTGGTCTCAAGTGTCATTTGCCTCTTCAACTATCCAGTGGCAGAGAAAGGAAATTTTGAAGGGTGGTTTATATAAAAGTCTAGTGACTGGAAAAACAAAACTAAATAAAAACATGCATTATATTAAAATTATAAATAATAATAAAAGTAATACTTACATTACAAAGTTCTACAATGAGATTGCATATTCTGAAATCGCTTCATGATGGTCTTGTTGTCGATCTCATTAACTATGTCCCACTCAATGTAAGCAACTAGACAATCATTCATGAACCTATCTCCCATTCTGTTACGTAAGCAAGATTTTTATGATACTCATTGCAGTAAATACTTTTTTCACAAAAGCATTAGCAATAGGAAGAAGTAATGTTAACTTTAAAAGTTGATATATAAGAAAATAAATACAATCCATTTTCAATTCCACGAGTTTTTGAGTAAGTCTAGAAATATCTTTCACAATAGCGAATTTAGGATTATTATGGACATCTAATATATATGTATTAAGCTGATTCTCAAGTCTATCAAATTCTTTGTTACAAAAATTAAAAGAATAAAGTTGTGTAAATTTAATCAACTTCTCTTTATCATAGGAGGTAAAAATGTCACTTGGATTAAGATATGTATCACATAGAAGTAATTTTGTGCTTCTTTCACTAAAGCAATTATTGAGTTCATTGATTAGCGAATCAATCATTGTGTTGTAAATATCAAATCAAAAATGATGAAGATTCATCTTCTCTTCCTAACCATGTCATGGTCTACTTGATTTTTAAAAAATCATATTCATGCTTTTAACTTCTATATTGTGCTTTTTATAAAAAGAACATACTTTTAAAAGCAACGACTCCCCATTCATTACCATCATTTCTCAAGGAATTTAACCACCTTCAAGAAACTCTCAACAAATTAATAGTATTTACAATATCTTGATCCTTTTTCTGTAATGCATTTGACAAAACACATGTAATTCCTAAAATTGTTTTCATCTAGTGCAACATAAATACGAAGACAAACTGCATGAGATTTAGATAGGCATTTGCCTGTCCCTTTATCTTTGCATCTTCACCATTAGTTTTAAGGATTTGAAGAACATTTACAATTGATGAAAACATATGATTTAAATTCACTAAAATAGTATAATGTGAACCTCAATGTGTTTCGCCTGCTCTTTTGACTCCATTTTATTGATTTTCACCTATGTCACTTTTAGTTCCCTAGATTCAAGTTCTTTAGCCACTCTTTCAACTTCTTTAGTGTTAAGATTGTCACGACGCTTGCATGAACCTCCAATGCAATTCATGTAACGTCCCTAATTTTCCATAATAATTTAAAACAAATTAAATTATGGGAAATTTTAAGCCAAACAGAATATATAAAACTACTAGGAACCTGTGTGTGCGGCTAGAAGATTTCAGACTATATGCACTATGCTAAACCTCTACATGCTTGCACCTGCAAACCAAAAATACGAGGAAAACGCATTAGCGATAGAAGTCACCCAATACGCACCCCAAGAAAACTGCGGAAAGCAAATCATAATTACTTTCTTTTAAATTTATTTCGCAAACTATTTCTCAAGACTTCACAAACCAGGCCCACATCGGTCAAAACCACAATTAGGGCTCTACTAGCCCAAAACCACAAGTAAAGGCCCTTACTAGCCAAAACCACACAAAGTGAGTCGCGAATCCCGGTGCTAGGCAACCAAACTCTAGCCACATGCAGTCCGTCGAGGAGCGACCATGACGTTCTGCACTGCCACGGTGATAGTCACCCTGTATAGGAGCGTTCACCGTCCCGCGATTCTCCCTCTCTGGAGAATCCTCAAAAAGCCAACCCTTCCCTGGAGAGGCTATCCTATCTCTCAAGACCCTACCAACTACAGGGCACGTGTCCTACCCGCACTGGCAACCACAAGGTCCACCTCCTCGCGCTGTCCTTCACACATGGTGTTCTGGAAGGAGTGTCATACCTCCACACCCGACAATACCCGAGCCTCAATGCCTACAGCGACAGCAAGAGTATCATACCTCTCTGTCATGCCACAAGACACCTCAACCTGCGAACCACAACCCTAGCCTCAAGATGACAATCAAGGAGTCTCATACCTTTAGAACTCGACATCCCTCAACCTCAGGTATCTCGGCCTCTGACCTCGACTAGGGTATTACGCCCGACCACCCGAGAATGTTGTCACATTTCCTAGTCCCGATGACACAGTCCCACACTATCTCGGCCTGCACATAAAAAACCCAAGAAACTATTTTCCAAAACAAGCCAACCATCTTTTTGAAATAATTTTCAAACCATTTTTCATATCTTTGAAAAACTCTTCCAAGACCTCAGCAAAACGGCACATCGAGTGTCCCGAGGGACCACCACTGACGGCCTACAATCCCATCTCAATGGGACAATACAAATCAATCCAAAAAACCCTCAAGAATCATATTTTACAAAGGTATTTGAGCCCAGATTCGACATGCCAAAAACAGGTTCGATATGCCGAAAACCCCTAGTTCGGTAGACCGATTTGGGTCGGTCAACTGAATCGGGTCAACAATCAACACTCAAGCCAAGATTAGTATACCGAAAATGGTTCAGTCGACCAAAATCTCCTGATTCGAACGACCGAATTTTGATTAGAAAACCTAAACTGATAGAAAAATGGCATACCAAAATGGTTCGGTTTGCCGAATTCTACGAAAACAAAAAACGACCCAAACCATATATTTCAAAATCGCTCAAAGTGGGAGCTCCAATCGAAACCCCCAAACAGCCACCAAAAATTTGACATAAAATATAAGATGTAGACGGTCGAGTCTACTCTAGAACCTGACAAACAAAACCAAAATCCATTCACCATGCATCAAGATATAAAATTGCAAAGACATAAGAGTCAAAACGACGCAAAACGCAACTAGATGAATAAATGATAAGGTGTAACTAGAGACAAATGCTCACAAATCCCTATGGTTTAATAAAACGCAAGTAAAAGACACAAAAGCATATCGCATGATTGATCATATAGGGCATGCATCTTCTCTTCTCGGTCACCCACAGTTTACGAAGGACAATTCTAATAGCCCGTTCTATAGCTTTGGCATAGGACGTGTTGCTAGTTTGTCCCCCCTTGTCTGGGGTCGTGTCGGTGCTAGTAAAGGGTATAGCTCCATGCTACTGCAGGAGACGAGGCCACCAACGCACCACTCGTTCATTGCCTGTGCTTCAGCCAGGATTTAGAACGGGGACCTTACTTTTCTGACCAGAGTCAAAACCCAAACCCATGAGTGCGTCCCATATGGTTCGATCCATGTGGGACATGCATGGTGTGAGAGAGCATGTTAGTAGCATTCATGTGCATGTGTGACATTCATGCCACCCTAACAAACAATTACATAGCTAACTTACTTCATTTGTTGTCTTCTCTTCATTTCTTTACTAACACATTAGGTTCTTTTCCTTTGTCAGGTATAGAGTTCTGTGTGCAAGTCCCTAGGTCTGAGCCTAGGAGTTTCTTTCTGTAACCTCAATCTTGAGACATTGTTCTCGACTGTCTTTCCTCGAGTTATTTGTCACTTCCGACGATAGCTCCTCGTAGGCATCGTCCTTTCACTTGCAATCGCAGTCCCATCTTTACCCTTTCGCGGTCCGCTATGGCCCAGCGAGCTTCTGAGACTGTTACACCAGCTGCCTTGGAGGGGATTCCTGTTTTTGCCCCTCCTCCTTCTTTTACTATGTCATCAGTCATTCCACCTTCACT
>JAMKQA010205919.1:0-10426 GCA_024699735.1 Posidonia australis
TATGTATATTTGAATATTTGGTCTTAAATGATTAATTAACAATTAATCACATTTCATTTTGTTATCATCAAAACATATTCTATAGATTTTTCAACAACTATGTCATTAATTGTAATATTGTATAAATGGTTTATTAATATATAATTTGTTGTTTCTTGGATGTGTGAGCTTATGGTTGGCTTTCTATGCACCTACTTCTGATTTGGGACCAATGTGGAGTCTGATTTGTGGATGCACAGTCATATCGGTTTACGTGCCTGTCTTTTGTTTCCTTCTTTTCCGTTTTCTTTTCTCTCCCTCTCTCTCTAACAAGCCCACACCATCCCCGTCTCCTTCCTTCCCTTCCTCGACACGTGCCACCAATGATGTCAGCCCGTGCCTCGCCGTGTCTTCTGACGCGATGGACGGCCGACGCGACACGGGTGGAGAAGAGGATAAAGGGGAGGCTATGGCAAGCGAGTAGAGGAGAAGGCGACCTAGAGAGGAGAAGGGAAGGAGGAGTGGCGCAACTGAGGAGGAGGTGGCGGCTGTCTGTGTGGTCCACCGGTGGGAAAGGCTTTGCCAGGGTGCGGGGAGGCTCGCCGGAGTGCGGGAAGGATCGTTGGGGTGCCATCGGAGGTACGCGGCCCTGTCCCTACCTCGTTTACATGTTTTCTATTGATTATGCCAATGCATGGAAAAATCGAGAAAAATGCATGGAAATTGTAGAAAAATAGGGAAAATGATGAGAATGAGTTGGAATGCATGAAAACATAGATATCATGCGGTTAGGATGAAGAATATATGGGATTGAATGTGATTTGGGATGTAAGCTATAGTAGGTTCAACTGAGCTCTTCCCCTTTGTGTTTTTTGTTTGAATCACATAGTTGATGGATTGAGGAATGGATGGGGGGGTTTTGAAATAGACCCAAGGGACTACGCCCTATGATTAATTGGAAAATTTTGGTGTGTGTTTGGGTGGTCCGATGGAGGCTCCCACATTTGGCGATTTTCGCTGCTTGAACAAGGGAGTGCCCTAGTTGCCGGTATTTCAATATGCTGAATTGAATTCGGTATGCCAAAATCCTGATAGATTAAGCCAGGATGCTTGGTTTCGGTTGACCGAAATCATCCGGTTGACTGAATCATCCGGTCGACCGAATCAGGGAATTTCGATATACCGAACCTGGTTTTGGTCCACTGTTTTTGCCCTGACCCTGATAAGTATAAATATGAATTTAAGTGAAGGATAAATGGTTTTAAAAGATTTGTAAAGCATAAGTAAATGATGTTTTCCCCATGTAATGACATGGAGGAATGTGGAACCCAAATAAATAGATTTAGGCATGGTTTTGGGTTTTAGACCCTATAAATGAACAAAAAGGTTGATTTTGTGTGGTTTCGGGGCATGAGACCCAATTTATGATTTTAAGCATGATTTTTATGATTTGAGTTGAGACCTTAATGGAGGGTCAGGTGTTGCAACAAAAAGAATGAAATGGAAATGGTTTTCAAAAGAAAAGCTAAAAGAGTTTTGATAATGAAACACTAATAATGTGTTAAGGAACCACAGGGGTTTGTGTCGACAACGTAGTAGGAGTATGAGGCTCCAATGAAACCAGTTGCCAGACACGACTGTGGTTGCTGAGCTTGAGATGGTGTAGGCTGATCCTAGGTCATTGAACCTAGTTGTTCGGGTCACCGACGATGTAGACTGAGCTTGGGTCGCTGTATCTAGTTGTTTGGGTCACCGATGGGGCGTCAAACAAAGACGTATCCCAGTGCATATATGAAAAAGGAAATTAAGGCCAGTTGGCCGGGGCCGTGGCATCCCGCATGGGGAATTTCATCGCGGCAGTGTAGGGTGGTAGGGGAAATGATGTCCTCGCCTACTACTTGTGTGCCTGGTTACCCCTGATTAAGGTAACATCAATAAAGAAAAAGTGGAAATGAATATGAAAGAAACGTTGTTTGACTAGGATTCGACTTATGAATGGTCTTAAAATCCTGAAATGAAATAATGATGATGTTTTAACCAATTATCAGCCAACATATATGATTTTATTTTGAACCCGAGAGTCATTGTGTTTTAGGCTTCATTTGGTTAAAAATGTGAATTTGAAAGTGTGATTTTGGGAAGAAATCCCAAGTATTGAAAAAGGGTAATTTTTGGAAAATAAATTCCAAAGGTTTTAAAAGAAAATGCAAAGGTGTTTCTGAAAAAGAATATGGTTTTGGAATAAGTTTCCAAATGTTTTGAGAAAAGAAAAGAAACATGGCTTTTGAAAAGAGTATGAATTTGGGATTAAAATTCCCAAGTGGTATTAAATATAAAGAAAGGAGGATTTTCAAAAGAAAACCAAGCTTTGAAATTTAAAAATCTGAGCTTTATAGTTTTCCAGTTATTTTGTGGTTTGTATGTGTAAGGCGCGTACTGGGTGACTTAGATGTCACTTACATGCACTTTGTTTGGTTTTCAGGTGTAGATCGTGTGTAGTCGAGTTCTGGTGTTAGAGTCGGAACTTCTAGTCGCACATTGAGATCCTAAAGGTGAGCCTTAGTTACAGTTATTTAATGTTTCTGTAATTAATGTAATTATGCTTATGATATAGTGATTTAGTAGCGTGCCTGGGTTCGGGGCATTACAACCCCGCCTGATGCCTGCGAGAGAGTGATGTTTGCTATTGGCATTGAGTCACTTTTCTGATAAATGCATTGAAAATCATGACTTGTTGCCTAAATGCAGATGCTAGTGCAAATGTGCTATTGATGCTGATAATGCATGCTGATGCGGATGATGCATGATAATGCATGTGAATGGTGTGCTGAGCAAAGTAGTGAGAAGCACACTAGATTTCATGCACACGAAAATCCAGAAAAGGCAAGGAAGACTTCGTCCATCTGGGAAGTCACACGCTTGATTTTGAACACACAAAAATCCAGGAAAGGCAAGAAAGACTTCACCCACCTAGTTCTCACGCATTGGATTTTGCACACACGAAAATCCAGAAAAGGCATGGAAGACTTTGTCCATTCGAAGCGAAGTCATGGAAAACACACTAAATTTCACGCACATGAAGATCCAAAAAATGCAAGGAAGATTTCATTTGCTTGGAGCAAACTCACGCATTGAATTTCACACACACAAAAATCCAAGAAAGGCAAGGAAGACTTTGTCGCCCAAAGCAAAATCGTGAAAAGTGCACTGGATTTCGCGTACGAGAAAATCCAAAATAAGGCAAGGAAAACTTCATCCACCTAGAGCGAAGTTGCGCACTAGATTTCGCATACACAAAAATCCAAAAAAGGCAAGGAAGACTTCGTCCACTTGGAGCGAAGTCACACATTGGATTTTGCGCACACAAAGATCCAAGAAAGGCAAGGAAAACATTGTCTGCTTAGAGAAAGTCACATAAAGCACACTAGATTTCACACACGTGAAAATCAAAATACGAAAAGGAAGACTTTGTCTACCTAGAACGAAGTCATGCATTGGATTTCACACACGTGAAAATCTTGGAAAGGCAAAGAAGACTTCATCCACCTGATGCAAAGTCACGTATTAGGTTTCACATACACAAAAATCCAAGAACGGCAAGAATGACTTGTCCAACTGGAGCGAAATCATGCACATGAAAATCCAAGAACGACAAGGAAGACATCGTCCACCCAGAGCGAAGTCGTGCATTGGATTTCACATATGCGAAAATCTAAAAAAGGTAAGGAAGACTTCATCCACCTGGAGTAAAGTTGCAAACTAGATTTTGCACACATGAAAATCAAGGAAAGGCAAGGAAGTCATCGTCTACTTGGAACGAAGTCGCGCATGTCAAAATCTAAGAAAGGCGAGGAAGACTTTGTCCTCCTAAAGCAAAGTTGCACACTGAATTTTGCACACACAAAAATCCAATGAAGGCAAGAAAGACTTCGTTCACCTAGAGTGAAGTTGCGTACTAGATTTTACACGTGAAAATCCAAGAAAGGCAAGGAAAGCTTCATCTTCCCTGAGCGAAGTCACATACTAGATTTTACACACGCGAATATCCAAGAAAGGCAAGAAGACTTCGTCCGGCCGAAGTGAAGTCGCACACTAGATTCACACATGCGAAAATCTAGAAAAAGCAAGGAAGACCTGGATCACCTACCAAGAGGGAGGCTTGGGTACCTTAGACACAAACTATGCTACGATTGCAAAAATGCCATGTGCAACAATTCCATTGCTAGGCTTAAGTGCATCTATAATTTGCAAATGTAAAGGGGCATAACTATACATTTTCGAATCGAGGGTATTATAGATATTCTATCAAACTACGAGTTATCGTAACTCAACCAAGATGTGGCAAGGCTGTGGTGACATCTCAAGTTGTGCGAAGCGTTGAAGGGCCATTCTGCATCTTTATAAGAAAGTAAGGGTACAACTATAAATTTCACACGTTTGCTGCTTGTCAACTGTCTTGAGGCGTCTATAGCCTTGCTGAATGTCGAGGAGTATTCTTGTATCCTTGAGTAGTACTGCTGAAGTTTCGTCCCATATTTGATGTAATTTTGATGTTCTTCAAATGTTAGGGACTTATATGCAAATTTTGTGAAACTATAGTATAATTTTGCAATTTTTCTACTTTGAAGGGCTTCCAAACAACAACATCAATTTTTGAAGGTCTAATTATAGATTTTGCAAGTAGAAATGTGCTTGCTACAATTTGCTATTGTAAGGGCTAGATATCAATTTTCCTAGACATTTTGCACTTTAGCCCTAATTCAATCCTAAGTGAAAAATGTTGAACTAGAATGCTGGAAAACTCTTTAATTTGTGGTGGTTCCCACCAAATGATAGCTATAAAAGCTGCATGCTACATTCTGTATTTTTGCGTTCAATAATAAATTTTCCCTCTCTTACTCCTTTTTCCTTCATTCATTTATCATTAATGAGGGCACTAGATTTTGAAAAAATCTTCAAACCATCCCCCTCCTGTGCCTCTTATTCTTCTTCCTCCTTACCCAACGGCTCTCCTATTTCTCTTCTTTTCCTCTCTTCTTCTCCGATGGCTCAGGTGTGATTGGCGAAGGCAGTGTGTCGACGGGTTGCGGAAGCTTGGTGTAGTGGCAAGTTGTGGAGATCCAGCGCCAACGATGGACAAGACGTTGCAGGAATGGCTCGATAGCAACTCCTCGCCGTCCTCCCCCGAGGTAATGTCCTTCTCCCCTCTCCTCTCCACTTTGTTCTCTTTTGTTTTTTTTTGGTTGCTTACTCGATGGTTTGGGCTGTGAGGACTTCGCGACGGCCGGGCTGTCGGGCACTGCAGGGGCATCGGCGGCTATGGGCCAGTGTTGGTGGGGTGTCGGTCGAGCTATGAAGAGGGTGATGGTGCGGCAGGGATGAGAGAGTGATGGTGGAGTTTTGGAGGTCGGACGACGGTAAGGTGGTGGTGACGGCCGATGGTCAGGCACTGTAGGGTGTCGGCCGGTGGTTTAGTGGCAACGGCTAGTGAGGTGCGTTGTCGGTCGATGAGGTGGCGGCTGCGTGCATGCCGGTCGTTGGGTGCTGTTGGGTATCGGCCGGTGAGGTGGTGTCTGCGCAGGTGCATGGCCAGTAGTGGAAGGGTAGTGATAGATGACATTGGTGAGGTGCATTAGGCACAGGCTACTGGTTTAGGGGTCGTTGGGTTTAGGACAAGGGTTAAGGGTGAGGCTGCCAGAGTAAGCATTGCCGACCGTAGTTCTCCTCGCCACCAATTTTGCCATACCACTCAATAAGCAATGACTGTATGCTGCTTGCTTGCATGCGACATTTCAGTTCTGAATTATTTGCCTTTGCTTTCGCTTGCCATACCACACTTACTTCCTTTTATTGCTTATTAGCATTTCATGCTTTGGCCAGGCTTGTTGTTGTGTTTGTTGTTCTATACTTGAATGCCCTGACCTGTTTGAATGCTTTTTCTATGCTTATAAACTATGCACGCCATGTCTATAGTGTATCTACTTTTTCTGGCTATTTGCTGTCTTTGTGAAGTCATGTCATTGTATGTTTCTGCTCTCTATTTATGCCATGTATATGCTTGTTGCATTTGTGTACTTTGTTCAACTACTGCCTTCTAATGTCTACCTTTTACTTGCAGCCTGACTTGGAGTTCACCAACGTGAGCTCATGAACTCCGTGTAGGAGTGCCTTGAGTTCACGGACTCTCAACAAAGATGTTTCGCATTCTCAAACGTCTTGCTCCACCTCGAGTTCGCGTGCGAGGGGTTACGCTTCAAGTAGCTCTTGGCCAGAGATTCTCGTAGAGGTATGCCTGAGTTTTTGTTTTTATTTGCATTATCAACATTAGTGGTATCGGACTCTAATATTTCTACTCTACAAGAGGCCGAGAACTACGATGACCGCTTGCTCGGTCTAGGGCACATCTATGAGGACCCTGAGTTTACGGTTAATGCCTTTTACTGCCCAAATGTTTTATCTATTTGACCGATGCTATATTTTCCTAATACCATTTGTTGTTTAGTCTACTAGGTTGGCGACATGGGGAAGACGATGCGGGGTGTCATTAGGCACCAATGTTGGAGCATTTTCAGTGCCTCCAGGATTTTCTACACGAGGTCTTGCTCCACCACTCCTTTTGGCGGTTTGTTGCGGATCCCTGCTATCCACGGGCATTACACGTTCTTCTGGAGAGATGGTGATACGAGATGCACACCTTCCACTTCCTTTTCAGGGTGTTGACTGTGCTATTAGATCACTAGGCACTTGATTTACTGGGTCAGGTACCACCAAAGCCGTCGAGGGGCAAGTTCAGCTTCACCCTTGCTTGGCTGCGAAAGTGGGTGCAGCTTTGGCCAGATCTAGTGTCCGGATCAGCGCAAGCATAGTTTGTTTAATGGCACTTCTTGTTAAAGTTGATTGGACTGATCTTCTATGACTCATCTGGCTATTGCGTTCATGAGGGCTAGTTAGTCTATAGTAGCGGCTTAAACCATTTGGATTATTATGATAGGGGCGAGGTCAGTAGCACCTGGCTACTATGTGGCCTTGGCAATGTGGTATGACTTGGGCATCACTTGTACGTAGGGTTGTACCCCTTGTTGATAGTAAGTACCTTATTTATTTCTAGCAAGATAATTCATTTAAAGAAATTGCTAACTGACTTTTCTTTGTTTTGCTTATAGCACATTAAGGGTTTTTTTTCGGCCGTTTGTGCCCTGTGCTTTTACCCCTTCCCCATCAGTGGTGTGAACTGACCATCATACTACCGTCGGGGTTTTTAACTATGAGTTTTATCACTGTCGGCTGGACCTTTTGAGCATTGATGATGTAAGCTACCAATATTTCTTTTGTATGTTATTTAATATGCCTACTTCGATACTATATACTGACGCTTGTTTTGTTGTCTTGATCCTAGGTGATTCGACAGCCCTTCGGACAGTACAAAGGGTTTGATTGGACTCTTCTGAACTCCCCGTAGGAGCTAAGGAGGAAAAAGTAAAATTCCTTTACATGAAGAAATCTACATGTTACCTCGTAGAGCACGTCCGACACAGTTCACAGACGAGTTCTACATCCTCACCCCTCCTCCAAAGGATATGGGGTCCAAGACTTCCTCCCATGCCCAACTCGGGCTAGCGCTGCTGATGCCATGGATTGTTGGAGTAGGTATACTCTCTAGGAGGTCAACGACGTTGAGTACCTGACCTAGTTTAAGTGGGTTGGGAAGCTGCATCTTTTTGAGAAGGTCGTGCAGAGAACCAGCGGGGCATGTGGTTTAGTACCGACTAGGCCAAGGTGAGCTGTAATCCTACTACTGCATTCAGTTATCATTTAACAAATAGTCAAACTACTTATTGATGTGCTTCTTCTATTTTCCATTCTTATGTAAGGCTTCGAGGAATAGTTCGATGCTTTCTATAAGAAAATGAGGAGAAAGTAGGTATGTAAATGTATTTTTGTTTTTATTACCAGCATCTATATATTTTCTATGTATTAACTGCCTTTTGACATTCCATATCTTGTACAGGAGCTGCGGTGGTAGGCAATCCTCTAGGTATATTTAAATTTTGATATGCTGAACATGCTTACACTACTCCATTCTAACTCACTCTGGTGTTTAATTTTAGAGAGACCTATCCAACACTAAGGTGAACATTGCGACTAGTGAGGAGTTCACCGTCGAGTTTGAGAATCTAGGAGGAGCTACCAGTTCCACACACTTAGGCTGCTTCCATCAGGATTTTTCAGAGGCTTGCTCGCAAAGCTGCTTGCATGACTGTCAGTGCCGCTTGACACAGAGATTTTGATGAGGATCGAATTTCATCGGAGGACTAGCTCAACTACTTCCTGTTGTTTGTAAAAGTTGTACTCGTACTATATATGGATTTGGACTATTATGCCATGTATGAAAGCTTGCTTTACAGTCTCCTTGCTGTGTACTTTGCTTGTTTGAGTGGTTGGCTTACTTTACAAGTGATTAAATACATTTTGCACCAGTTAGGTGGGATCTGAACTGTATTCTGCACTCTGATATCTACACCCTGGTGCACCACAAGATTGCACCAAAAGGTTGCGCCAACTTGTTGCACTAAGTAATTGTGCCCGGTACTTTGCTTCCTTCTCTGCAATGGTGCCTATTTCCTTCTTTGCTACTATGATTGGCCGATTTATCTCCTTTTTTACTCTGAGACAAGGCCATCTCTCTTCCTGCATTCCTCCTCATCTTCACAAAAAACCATTATCTACTCCTCCCACACGTCTTAGACACCGGTTGTACGTCTTCTATATGACAATAGTGAGTTCTCTCTACTTGCCTACTCTCTCCTTTTGGCTTGGATCTGCACCATGTTTTTGTTGATTTCTATCTTGGATCTACACCAAGTCTTTGCTATCTTTGGGGATTAATGATTTTTCTTTCTCTTGCTCATTCTACAAGGATATCCAACCATGGTGACGCCTAAGCACTGCTCTAACACCCTACGGGCTTGGATCAAGAGCTCACCATCGGTGATTGTGAACAACTCTAGATTTGGGGTATCTCATCATCCTTCCTGAACATTGTCATCGTGGAGGTAAACTAGCATTTGCTATATACAGCTGCCTGATTCTAGAAATTGACTTACCATGTCTTTCGCATAGGTCGGGTGGAACTGACTCCTACCTTGGAAGAGGTTTGAAGAATTTGTGGCTTGTTCCAATTGTTGGGACCAATGGTCCTCATGTGCCGATACAGCTACACAATACTTCTGAGCCAACTAACTGGCGTCCTTGGCGGTAAGTGTTTAGATATCCAATGTTTGCATTTCCAAGGGTCCATCTAAGATAGGAACCTTTGAAGCATCCTAGATCACATGGTTAAGGATCTATAACTCTTTTTCTTGATCTTCCTAGAAAATTCTTGAAGTTTTTCAGGTTTTAATGCATCTCTGTGGAATAAGATAAAAGACAGGAGAGAAACTGTAAAAGACTATGATTTTGCTAGTATGACAGGTGAAAAAACTAGTTGTCAGTATTATAAGCGACAAACTAATGGCTAGTTCAAGAGGCTATGAGTCTAATCACCACATGAACAAGCAACTAAAATCTTGGGCATCTCTCTCCATATAATTTTTCATCTCGGGCTTCAATATAACACATGGGACACTTATAAATATTATCATGATTTTTCTCTTAAATATTATAATTTCTGTACTTTTCTAACACATAAATAAGAATGCATATCATATAAATCATTATAAATGTTAAATAATTCCAGAAAATTATTGAAATTCGGATGACTTGATAATTAAGATTATTTATCTTTATTTTTACCAAAAATGAGATTTTATGATAAGTTATCACATTTTAATGTTATAGCATATATTTAATTCATGATAATGCTAAAAAAAAAATCCAAAATATCTAAATGAATGCCAATCTATTTTAAATCAAATAAATCTTTCATTTTGATTGATATTCTTGTAATTATTAAAGATTTAATTTTCAAATCCAATTTACTTAACATTCTAAGTGGATTTTGAATTTGGAAATTAATCTAAAATATCTTTCAATTATGAGTATGATTTTTCAGGATTGATTGGTCAATATTGGCTAATAGATTTATAATGGATATTTTGAGATCTTAATTTTCGAAATTATGCCTTTTTGGTAGCTCGTTGCCACTTGGACCAGCGACTAGCTAACGTGGCAGATTTCATGTCAATTGGCTGTTGATTCACCGTGTGCGCTTAATCCAAGATTTACAGCCTTGTTGCTTGTTGTAGACACCCCAATTTTGAGCTCATTTGGCAGCAGGCTCCTCCAGTTGATGCTCTGGCCGCGACCATCAAAACCCTAGTCCACGTAGGTCCCAATCAGACCCACACTAGCCCACATGACCCAATAAAACACTAAAACCCATTAAAATTCACTGAAAAGCAAATAAAACACTTAATCCAGCTAAAATCCACCTTAAATTCCACAAAAC
>JAMKQA010205920.1:0-10424 GCA_024699735.1 Posidonia australis
GCGTACGAGGGTGCCTAACACCTTCCTCGTGCGTAATAGGGATCCTTACCTGCATTTCTGGTTTTCGTAGACCTTTTCTTTTATTGTTTTTGCATGATTTTTTATGTTTATGGTTTTCCTCGTCTTCCATAATAGACTAGGTGGCAACTCGTGCATTTGCATTTTATTTTGCTTTTTCGACGTGATTTTGCCGACCGATTTTGCATCTTTTGCGGAATCTCCTCGTCGGCATGGTTACACAATGCTAACTAATCTAGGTTAGATTGACTCACTACCTCGATAAGCTCTATTGAAGATTTGACATATGTAACGATTGCCTTCCTGGAGTAGCGAGTGCCAAAGTTGCTGTGGTTGCAATAGCTGCTACTGGAGGCACTGGCCCACTTTGCAAATGTAGTGAATGTGGGGAAATACCCACCTCATAGAATGTTTTCGACATAAGTGTCAGCCCAAATTAGAGATGCAAATGTGGTTATGGGCTAAATGCCAAGTAGAGCCTTAGTCATTGGTTGTGCCCCTTGATAATGATCTCGATGGAGTCATCGTTGAATGGCCTATCCTTGACTTGGGAGGCTAGGGCACACCAGCAACCGACGTACTTCCCAAATGGCTCATAGGGTCTCTATTAGGTTGCAACGAGATTCTCATGCTTAGGGATCAAGTCGTGATTGAAGGAATACTACTCTAAGAATGTTCGAGTAAGGTCATCCCAAGTCTTGATAATGATCATGTCAAGAGACATAAACTACTTAAGCATTGGCCCTATCAGACTGTTCTAGAATAAGTGGATCAATAGCCTCTTATTACCCTAAAGCTGCATGAGGTCTCCGCATAATGCCCTTAAATGCGATATTGGGTAGCCTCTACCATTGTATTTCTTGAAATCCAAGATATGGAAATTCGAAGGGAGTGATGCCTTTGGAAAGTAATAGAGGTCTCGAAATTGGTAGGGCTGATGATCCCCACCATGCACTTGTCGATGTGCCCTCTCTACATCATTCATCTTGGCAAAGAGGGCATCTGGGTTGGTTGCCATCGAGATTGGTGCAATTAAAGAAAGTCCCATGTATGTTGTATGAGTTGCCCTTGAGTGCTCCTTTGGATCCACCCTCATGCCTCCTAGTGTTGAAGTGTGAGGGACAGCACACCTATGAAAGGGTGCAGAGTGCAGTGGTATGATGTAGGGGCCTATGTTTGATGCAAACGAGGGGGATAAATAGCATGTTTTACTTTGTAGGGTGCAAGATGTGGGAGCAACAGCTGTTGCACCAGTATGGCTCCAGGTATGGGGTTCAACGATGCTCTTGCCAAACCAAAGGGTTGCCCACTAGGTGACGGAGTTGCATGCTATGCAAAGTATAGTGTAAATGTAGGAGGCAGGGAAGGGACCCCCATCACTAGAGCTGTGGAGATGGTGAGGGCAAAGGTGTAGTCAAGTGAGCTTGCAAAGCTAAGTTGGGGTGCACTAGAACATCGAGGGTTGGAAGAAAGGGGACCGAAGCAAGATTGAGTGAGAAGGCCATGCCCCATAGCTTTTGTGCAAGAGCCATCAGATGCTGCACCTGCATGGCTGAAGACTCGTTGACAAATGAACCGAAAGGCAAGGGTACAGACACCAAAGGGGGCACAAAGGCAGAACAAGCAATAGGGAGAGACCTTACAGGACAGCCAACCATAGTAGACTAGATTCTTAGAATACGAAACCCCTAGGAAGAGATGACAGGCGACATTTCAGGAGCCTATAGGGTGGTCACTAAAGCAGATTCGATAACAGGCTTTAGATTGACTATGGTCGCCATTGTCTCGAAACTGGAGGCAAGGAATCCTCATGCACCTGAAAGTGTTGCACACATGGGGAGGAAGGAGCAATAGAAGTGATAGGAAGAGATGGAGGGACCAAAGTCATGATTCCATCCGAAGTAGGAAAATGAGGCTTGCTAATTTGCTAGGCCATGGTAGATTGCAAGTGGGTACGAATGGGGTTGTGGCAAAAAGTAGAGGCATGAGCTCTAAGACAAGCAATGGTTGGAGGTGACACTAGCTCGAGAACAAAAAGGAAGACCATGGGAGGTTACCCGCTACAAAGATGCTTGAGCTCCTGGCCAAGGACCTCACATCGATCTGCCTATGCAAATAGGTAAGAACAAACAGGTGTCAGAACCTAAGACAAGGACGCAATGTAGGTTGTTAAGGGTGGCATGAATGGCACACATGCAAATGAATGCCCTAGTATGCACTCTCTCACTATACATGTCTCATGCAGGTTGTCCACCCTAGACTCACTCATGGGTATGGGATTGACTCTAGGTTGAGAGTAAGGTCCCATCCCCCTTCCTAGCCAAAGCTCAGTCAGCAAATGATGGTATGTTAGTGGCCTCAACTCTTGTAGTAGCATGGAGCTATACCCTCTACTAACATCGACGTGACTCCAGACAAGGAGGGACAAACTAGCTACACGTCTCACGTTAAACTCATCGATGTGAGGTCCTTGGCCAGGAGCTCAAGCATCTTTGTAGCGGGTAACCTCCCATGGTCTTCCTTTTTGTTGGTGGATTCAGGAGATGATAAGATGCATGCTTCTAAATGCTCATTCATGTAGTATGCTTGGTGTGTTTTACTTGCATTTTTTATTAAGCCATGGGAAGTTTGCATGTTGAAGTCTCTAGTTCCACCTAGGCATTGCTTTTATTTTGTGGAATTTAGATTAAAACAGTAGCGGGAAGAAAACACATCTTTACTTTCCCTAGGATGGCAAGTGCAAACGGTAAAGAAAACACCTAAATATGGTAAGCAAGCATCAACCATCAAGCAAAAGACATGTCTATGGCATGTGCATGTGTCATGCTAACATGATGGTGAAAAGAAGAAACATCCATCACATCAAAAGGCAAGTAGCATGGCTTGTGCGAGTTCGGTGGAATAACAAGTGTGTAAATGAAAACACTCAGCAAGCAAAAGGCATGTAGTAGCAAGGGAGCAATAGAGTGATAGGCAAATGAAAATAAAAGTGAAAAAGGAGCATATGTAGAGCAAGATGAATAAAAGCAAAAGCCATGCACGTGAGAAGCAAAAGAGAAAGCTAGAGTCTCATTTCCCCAATAGAGTCGCTAATTCTTGTGACACGTTGGTGACTAGACTCGTAGGTTGGGGCGAAAGCCTAACTCATGAACCAATAAGGTCACAACGAGAAAAGACACTCTACTCGAAAACAACAAAGCAAAACAAAAGGTATAAGGAAAAGATGGAGTCGCCACCTAGTCTATTTGAGATCAGAAGATGAGGAAAACCGAATGCAAAGAAAATGCGATTAAACAATGCAAATGTAAATGTGACGCTTCATGCCTAATTGGTGCGACACATAGGCCATTGCATGCCAAAGAAAGGGTAAGGCTTCTGTTACGCTTGGACAAGGTGTTAGGCACCCCCATGCATCCAACAAATCGGTCTTTGTTGGATAACTTGCTCACACATGTGGCCAATGCAAATGTATGTTTGCTCCTTAATGCATACCTAAAGATGGATGCTCGATGCCATGCCAATGTGAATAAAACATGCAGGGCAAAAAAACCATGCAATCTAATGCTCAACCATGCTATATGTGTTTTGAACTCAAGCCACTCGTGCATAGGAATTGCACAAGTACAATCTAATAGGGAAGTACGCCATATCATCATGCCTGGTCCATAGAAGTCCATACAGTAAGCATCATCACCCTAATGGATGAATGTCAGATACCAAAATACATGTAAAAAGCATGCAAATGTAGGTGGAACCATGCAGATGAGTGGAAATCATGTGATGCCTAATGCCATGAAAAAATGTACATGAAATATGCAAGAAAACAAATCAGAGTGCCAGAAAACTAAATGCATGCATGAAAATTAGGAAACTACATGCTCTCCCAGGCTGTCTGAGATTTGGCCAATTATCCATGCTAGTAACTCACGATGGTGAACTACGTTGGTTACTTGCAATGGGAACTCGCAGCTAAAGCACTGCAGGCTGTAGACAACAGCTTCATTGCCAAATTCCGATGAGTAAACAATGAAGCCAATCATGTGAACACCAATGAAGCTAAAGGTGATACCATAGAACAAAGTAGTGCAATAAAATACAATCAAAAACTCATGCATCATCTCCCCCACCTCCCTTGCTCACTATTGGGTTCCATCGACACTTACGGCCACGGAATCTAACCATGAGCTCTTGGAGCACCCTACGTTGTTGTTAGGGGATGGAGGAAGGATGAAAACACAATGCAAATGTAGTTTGAACGAAGATGCAGGTGAGGCCAACACCCACCATCCCATTCCACCATAGCTCTTTGCTTCTTCACCACTAGCGAGGAAATTGGCCTGAGGAGGTAAATTCCATGGCCACAAGCATGCATTGAGCACCTGAGAGGTGCAAGGAAGAAAAGCACATGCCTTGATGAGTTGCCATCAACACTTAGAGGTTGTCAGCCTTGTGCAAATGGTGAACCCATCATTGGCCGCCAATGGATACAAAATTCAAGCAATGCAGATCAAAATCATGCAATGAGGTGTGGAAGAAACAATGCAGAGCATGAGGAGAAGAGAAATACTCAGAAAGAGAGAATGCTCACCTATATGAAGGTGTTGGTTGTCTCTTTGATGATGGTTTGCGACGACGTTCCTTCGACTCAATGTGGCTTAGCGATGATAGAGGCGATTGTGAAGCGCAATGTAGTGGCTAGTGGCTACATGGTGATAGTTTAAATGAGCTGGCTAGGGGTTATGCAAGGTCTAGAATGATTTGTGTGGGCTGGCAAGGTTGTGTGGGTGCTCGGATATGGTTTGGGCTATCGATAGTGGAAAAGCTCTAATAGGGAGATTGTTGGGTGTTGGCTCAGTGGTTGGGACTGGCAATGTTGGCCTAGGTTATCTTTTGGTGGTGTTGGCAATTGGTTTACAAGAATGAGAGGGTGATGTAGTGGCAAGGGATGGCTTGGAATGCAGTGGTTTGTGGTGGCAGGCGATGAGAGAGGACAACAAAGCCGTGGGAGGGTATGTCGTTGGATGGTTTGGTTGGGATCGAGTAGCCTCATCAATGACGAGGTGGAGGAGAATATATAGGCATAGTGCATGCATGGGATTTGTTGGTTTAAAACAAGATTACAGATAAATGGCTTAGATTAAAACAAGAGGATTGGATTGGATTTAGGATTAGGATAAGGGATAAGATGGTCCACTAATGTCTAGGAACACACCTAGATCCATGCGAGCCAATAGGATGCGAGGATTCGGTGGTCCACTTGTTAAATGACTAATCGATTCTTCAACAGTCCGCTACTGACTCAAGTATCCATGCCAACAATCCACACGGGCCACTTGTGGTGGTCATCTGTGCTTGGAAGTCGTGATAGCAAGTTGCGCACATGATACATGCTCGACCTATTGCTGGGCCAGCTTACTGGATTTTGGGCCTACTCCCTAAATATTTGGGCCAACAAAAGGCTTGGGCACCTAAGGTTAGTGGTTTTGCTATAGTTTTGGGTAAGTTTAGGGTCTTGGAATGGCTTAGGGTGTTAAATGGACTTTGGTGTTGAGAAACACCTCATCACCACTAGAGCAAACTCTTCTAAAGGAGTCCGTCAACAAGTGACTACAAAATCGAGGTATTTACACATCCTAACCACCTTAAAGAGAATTTTAACCCAAAACTTGCACCTAGGCAAAAAAGATATGGAAACTAAGCTAGGATGGCATCCTCATGCTCCCTAGTTGCCTCCTCTACTCCATGATGCCACCACAGCACAACGACAAGCGAGATATCCTTGTTCCATAACACTTACTCCTTCTAATCAAGGATCTGGACAGCATCCTCAACAAAGGACAAAGCTTCCTGGAACACCTCTAGTTGAACTGAAATCACTTGCAATGCATTGCCAAACACTTCCTTAGCATAGAGACAAGGTCTCAACTTCCCGTGTTTCCTAAAACTCATCACTCCCTTGGTTTGTGATACCTTCAAGAACACAAAGTCTCCTACCATGAATTCTAATAGTATCCACCTCTGATCAGCATAACTCTTTTACTGACTCTATGCAGCAACAAGTTTCTTGCAGATTAAGTGCACCTTATCAGCGTATAATTGCACAATCTCAGGACCATGAAGCTATCTTTCTCCCACTTCACTCCAGCCAACTCGTGAACTGCAAGCCTACCATACAAGGCTTTGTATGGTGCCATCCGGATACTAGAGTGGTAGTTGTTATTGTAGGTACACTCGATCAAAGTAAGATGGTCCTCCTAGCTCCCCTTCAGTTTCAAGCTACAACATATTCTCCAACGTTTGAATAGTTCTCTTGGTCTGCCCATCAGATTAAGGATGGAATGTTGTGTTGAAATTAAGCACTATGCCAAAAGCCTCCAGCAGAGTCCTCTAGAACCTTGAAGTAAATCAAACATCTCTATCTAACACAATAGACATGAGAACACCGTGCAACCAAACAATCTCATACATACAGCTTAGCCAACTGATGCATAGGGAGATTCACCCGAATTGCCAAAAAAAAGTGTGTACTCCGTGAGTCGATCAACAATCACCCACATAGTATCGTTCTTCCTCCTAGTTTTAAGCAAATCAGTTACAAAGTCAATAGACAAGTGCTCCCACTTCCATACAAGTTTGTGCAAATGTTGTAATGTTCCTCTTGGCTTTTGATGTTCTACCTTGACAAGCTGACAAGTCATACACTTAGCCACATGATCTGCCACGTCCTTTATTATTCTAGGCAACCAAAACTTCCTTTTCAAGTCTTTGTGCATCTTGGTGGTCCTCAGATGAATGGTATACTTAGACCAATGAGCTTCATCTAGTAGCCTCTCCCTAACCTCTACATCCTGGGGTACAGACAATCGCAGATCATACTCAACTCATCATAAGCACCAATAAGGCTCTTCACTAGTCTCCAACCTATCAAGAGTCGTTTTAACAAAATGGTCTAACTACTAACAAGCGACAATAAACTCGACCAGTCTAAGACAAACAGATAGATTGGCAACCCACGCACCAAATGTCTCTTCAGTTTGCACTCCACTAGATCCTCAAGCATGGTCCCTCCTTGACTATCAGGCTCGCCATCACATGAGTACACAGAGCATCGACAAGCACATTGGCCTTCCTTAGGTGATCGGACAAGCTGAAATCATAGTTCGTCAAATATTGCACCCACCAATGCTACCTCAAATTGATGTCCTTCTGAGTAAAGATATACTTTAAACTTTGATGATTAGTGAAGACCTCGAACAACTATCTATAGAGATAGTGTTGCTAGAGCTTCAGCGTAAACACCACAGTAGCCATCATAAGATTATGCATCAAGTAGTTCCTTTTCTGATCCTTCAATTGGCGAGAGGAATAAGCTATAATATTTCAATGCTACAAAAGGACACAACCCAGACCAGATCCGCTAGCATCATTGTTCACAGTGAATCCACCACTTCCAATAGGTAAAGTCAACATAAGAGATGAAATCAAACGAGTCTTCAACTCATTGAAACAATCTTTACAATCTAGGTCCCAAATAAATTGGACTTCCTTCTTGGTCAACCTTATCAATGGTGCTAATATAGAAGAGAAATCCATGATAAATCTCCTATAATAGCCTACCAAACCTAAGAAACTTTTGATCTTAGATATTGTCTTAGGATTCTGCCAACTACTCACTACCTCTACCTTGGTAGGATCCACCTTGATACCTTCTCTAGAAATAATGTTGTTAAGGAAAATGACTTCACTTATTCAAAATTCACACTTGGAGAATTTAGCATACAGCTGGTGTTGCCTCAAAGTATCTAGCACTGTCCGCATGTGTAAGCATGAGTTTTCACATTGGAGTGTAAATCAACACATCATCAAGAAAGACCACCACAAACTAGTCCAAGAATGGTCTGAACACCTAGTTCATCAGATTCATAATTGCAGCAAGTGCATTGGTCAAGAGAAAAGGCATAACTGTAAACTCATAGTATCTGTGCCGTGTTTGGAAAGTAGTCTTCTAAATATCTGAGTCTTGGATCCTCAGCTAATGGTATCCCGATCTCAGATCAATCTTTGAGAAGACCAAAGTAGACTACAACTGATCAAATAGGTCATCAATTCAGGGCAATGGGTACTTGTTCTTTATTATAATCTGGATCAACATTAGCTAATCAATACATAACCGAAGTGAACCATCCTTCTTATGAGCAAACAAGATAGGTTCTCTCTACGAATACACACTTGGCCTGATAAATCTCTTGTCTAGCGACTCCTGCAATTGAATCTTGAGTTCCCTTAATTCTACTAGTGCCATATGATAAGGGGGCTTCAAGATGGAACTAGATCTTAGTACCAAATCAATGGTAAACTCTACTTCTCTATGAGGTGGAACATTAGGCAGATCATCAGGAAAAACATCAGGATATTCACATACAACTGAAATATCGTGAAGACCTAAATCAAATGATGTATAGGTAACGACACTAGCCAAATGCCCTACACAACCCTTAGACAATGCTTTATAAGCCTTCATTGTGGAAACAAGGAGCTAAGGCTTAACAATGTGCACCCCCTACACAAATAGAGAACCTTCACTAGCAGACTCAAAATATACTCTCCTCCTCGTGCAATCAATCAAAGTTGCATGTTTAGTTAGCCAGTCCATGCCTAGTATGACATCATACTCTTACATTGCGATAATGATAAGGTGAGCCTTGAAGTCCCTGTCATTCAATGCTATATTGACTGATTGTAGATACTTCCATGTAACGTTGTACTCTCTCAATGGTGTCATCACACTGAGATGGAAGGCCAATCTAGCTGATCTATCCTTCATCTTTGCCACAAAGGACTCTAAGCTATAAGAGAATGAACTCCTTGAGTCGAAAAGAACTTTAGCCATCTAGTTTACCATAAGAAAAGAACCTAACAAATAATCACACAAGATAACCAAAAGCAAACAATTACCATTAAACACCAAACCATATTACATAAAGGTTATAGAAAACAAGTACATGGAGGCTTACTTAAGCACCATAACTACTGTTCCTTACCCTTCACAATATCCCTAGAAGGCCCTGCATCAGGGAGCAGTGATGGAGAACACATGCCCTTTGGTTGGCTATTGTCGTGCATCTCTTGCTCTCTTGAGAGGGTTAGGACAGAACCTTTGAACATGTCTTGGCTTCCCACAATTGTAGCAGACCACTTGGGTCAGTGATTGCTGTGAACATGGACAACTAGCAGCAACATAACCTGTTTGGCCATGAATAAAGCAAGTCCTTCCACCTAGCATGCTAGCACTGGAACTCACCTAGCTAAAACCTGTGTTGCTCCTACCTACAAAGTTGTGTCTACCACCAGAGGTATCACCCATCCACTCCTTCCTCTTATTTCTAGAGCTCCTAGAACTATCAAAACCCTATGTACTAGAGAAGGAAAATCGTGAAGCAAAAGAGTTCTTAACCTTTCCCTTACGACAATTATCCATGAATTTCTTGTATTTGACCTCGAAATGGGATGCCATCTTAACCATCTTTGCCAAAATATGACACCGGCAAGCCATAACTTTCATCTTTAGTCTTGACTGAAGGCCTTCCAGAAATCTCTTGGTTCTTCACTCCTTAGAATCAAAAGTCTAGGAGAACTGCTCTAAGTGAGCAAAAACATCTTCATACTCTCTCACAGTCATGCTTCCTTGCTATGAACTCTAGAAATCCCAATCCAATCTATCCTTGTAATAGCTTAGAAAATATTTCTCATAGAAGGCTCCTTCAAAGTCCCTCCACTTGATGTCAATTGTCACGACGTATGGAAACTTCAAGTGGTGAATAGCCTTCCACCATTGGTTTGCATTGCCCTCTAGCAATAAAGTAGCTAGCTGCACCTAGTGCTCCGCTAGACATTCCATACTTTTCAAGATCTTCACAGTACACTAGAACCACGCCTTGCCTTCTGTAGACACCCCAATTTTGAGGTCAGTTGGTAGCAAGCTCCTCCAGATGATGCTCTGGTTGCGACCACCCAAAACCCTAGCCCAATTAGGCCCACGCTAGCCCACTCTGACCTAATTGAACTTGAAACCAAATAAATGAAATTAAATCTATTTAAAATCCATTTAAAAACCAACTCAAATACATTTAAAACCCACCTAAAATCAAATAAAACCCTAAACAAGTAAAATCCATTTAAAATCCACAATTATTCCAATAAAACCCTAATTAAGTAAAATCCACAATTAATCCAATAAAAACCCTAATTAATCAAATAAAATTCTAATTCAAGTAAAATCCAATAAAAATCCTAGTTAAACAAATGAAAACCCTAATTCAAATAAAATCCACTTAAATCCACTTAAAATCCAATAAAAACCCTAATTAATTAAATAACCAAACCCAATTAAGTAAAATCCAATTAAA
>JAMKQA010205921.1:0-10692 GCA_024699735.1 Posidonia australis
AAGTAATATTTTTAATATCATTTCTTTTATTTCATAATATTATTCCATAATATAGTTAATAAATAAATATCATATTTCAAGTGAATGGTGGATGTTAAATGGAACAGATGCTCAAAATCTGAGGAATATTGTTGTAAAGGTTTTATCTCAAACGGCAGTAGTATTTGGTTGTGAACGAAATTGGAGTATATTCAATCCTATTCATACAAAGAGAAGAAACAGATTAGGCACTGCAAGGTTGAATGACTTAGTATGTGTGCATTATAACATGCGGTTAAGAATAAAATATATTAAAGAGGGAGAAGAAAAAGATTATATGGACCTAATAGATATTGCATATATTTATAACGAGGACGAAGAAGATGATTTTATACTTCAATGGTTGCAAGAAAATGAAGAACCAGTTCTAAATGAAGAAGAAGGTAGACCATCTTTTAGAATTACTAGTGAAATGGGCATTGATGTAGAGGAATACATGAGCTCATCAGGACGTTCTCATGGACATACTCCAGACTTAGGGGGTGACAGTAGCACAAATGATGATGATGGCACACAACCATCAGACGATGATAATGGTGACATTAGAGATGTAACCCCATTTGCAACAGAAGAGTCACAAGAACAGAGAGAGACACAAAGGCCACTTAGCCCATTTACAGGGGAGGATGTCTTCACACATGTTACACAAGATGAGGATCATGGAGGCCGGTAAGAAATTTATTATTGACGACAGGGTCGTTGTGATCAACAACTAGATGAAGATTCTTGGAACAGTCATACAAGAGGATCTTTGTTAGACTCACTTGACTCTTTGAGTATTCATGATCCTAGAGATTTTTATGATTATATTTCTTATAGAGGTGGCTCTGTTGGACGAACAGACTATAGTATTCAAAGCTATTGGAAAAGAATTACATTTTCTTATGCTCCAAGCGAACAAACTAGATGGGATATGGATTCATTATTTCATTATGCACCTCCTTCAACACAATATGAAGAGCAACCATCTGAACGTCCTCCAAGTCATTTTTATATCCCTTGACAGCTTCAACTAGTATATATAATTTCTCAATATTCATCAATGAGATTTTTAATACAACTGTTAATATTACAATACCACTACTTCTTCGATGAATATCAGACATATTATAATCATGTCTTGGAACAACTATGTGTTCTGAAGAGAGTCTCAAATTCGACAACAAATTCATCGAAAACACAATATGGCTGATGTACAGGAAGAATATTTTGATCAACCAAGACATTCTTTATGGTATTAAGCATATCTAAGGTAACTTTTTTGAGTCTTTTTGTTTTTAAACATTTATTAAGTATTTTTATGTATTATTTATACTTCAGGATATTTCTATTAGATCTATCTACTATTTTTTCATGTGATATATATTGAAGAAGTTGATTTAAGTAGTCTAAGATGTAGATTATTACTTACTTTAACTTATCTAAGAGTTTTAAATCAAAATTCAAAGTTTTTTTTATCATTTCCATGAACTTTCGTAAATTTACCGCGTTTCCACCGACATTTCCATCGATGTCCGACACGTTTCCTATTTTTGTCGGACCGAAGTCCGACACGAAACCGACGTTTGATTCTATGGATAGCACACAACCTTCTTGAATAAGCATTTGAGGAGTTTTTACCTTTGAGAACCCTTGTTTCTTTTTTTCAAGAGTAGTAAACATATTTAGATATCTTGTGTCATTGTTTACTTCTGTAGTATTGCTGAAAAAGAAAATTTACTTCCACACAGCAATAAAGCAACCAACTATTATGGGAAAAATCCAACCATAACCCAGTATGCAATTCCCAACCTTAATATATTAGCGAAGGGGAACAATGCATCATTAATGCTTCTTCTTTTCTAAATTTAGGTCTCACAATCGTATGTTGTTGCTCCACATGAGGATCACTTTGAAATAGTTTACCATCTTTTGAAGGAACATATTACTCAAGAGGTTGAGTACAAGGTATTCAACATACCCTCTCGTTCATCAATTCCTTGTTTCTTAATATCTGAATATGATGTAGAGGCAGTTTTATTATTCTAATAATTGTCTTTTTTCAGATAATTGTTTTTTGTGCAACGGCAATGGTGACATCTTTAGTCTACATGTTTCTACGGAATATGAAGATGAATGCAAGAGAGATTCATTCCAGAAAATGTCAATTATATCGGACAAGAATATGTGATGAATTTCGTGAATCTAAGCGTTTGATACTTGTTACATCAGATGTATCAGCACGGGGGATGGACTATCCAGATGTTACCCTGGTAATTCAGGTAGAATTTCACCTTACTGGATTTCTAGATTTGCAGTTAGATATGTGGCTTGGAAGAATTTTATGAATATCTATTAGAAATGTTGCTAATTTTACTAGTACAATGCATTCTTGTGATTATTTTACTTTCCTCATTGGTCTATTTCTTTTAAATGTTTATTCCACGCTATGGATCTGTACAATGAAGACATGTGAGAAGTAATTTTTCCTTTCTTTTTAACCTTCTTCATTATTCACTTGTGCCATTACATGATGTTTTATATCTGATATTGCCATGCTTTAGCCTTAGAAAGCCTTGTTACATTTTCTTTGTCTTTTGAGCTGAAGTTGTGAATATGACATGTGATTACATGGTGGAGCTTTATTGCACATATCTTGTTTTGTACAACAACACCTTTGAGTTTTTGCAGTATCTGCATGCCACTTTGTGCATTTCATTAGTGTGAATACTTGTGTGTTTGTGCAATATTATGGTGAAATGGATTAAACCAGGTGGGAATTCCTTGTGATCGTGAGCAATATTTACATCGACTTGGAAGGACCGGCCGCAAAGGCAAAAATGGAGAAGGCATTTTGTTGCTTGCACCATGGGAAGAATATTTTGTAGGTGAACTAAAGGATCTGCCTATCAAAAAGTCCCAGTTGCCAGAACTAGATAGTGAAGTAAAGCCAAAGGTTTGCATCAAATACTTTATTGGTTGGATTTGGGCTGCTTTCTTGATAAATATACAGTATGCGTAGTAATGGTGACAACTATGTTTGTAAAAGTATGTTTATGAAATGTCTAAGCTTAGGTCTGTTGCCTATGGCCATCTTGCTAATTTAACAAACTTTAGAGTCATTTAGCTGATGATTGATTTCCATGAACGCCTTCTGATATCTTTCTTCAAATCCTCCGTTTAGTGATTACAACAAGAGATTTTCACATAATTCTTTTCCAGGTTGAAGCATCAATGCAAAACATTGAGACAGGCATCAAGGAAGCAGCCTATCATGCATGGCTTGGCTACTACAATTCAATCAGTGAGATAGGAAGGGATAAAACGAATCTAGTAGAGTTGGCAAACAAGTTCTGTGCGTCAATTGGTCTACAAAAGGCCCCACCACTTCTCAGGAAAACAGCATTGAAGATGGGATTGAAGGATATATCCGGCATAAAAATAAAAAAGTAGCTCGTTCTAAGTTTCTAACAGCATTGTCCGTTCTTGCTGTTGCGGATGGTTGGTTCTTTTTGTAGAAATACAGTGAAGATGATGCACAAAACTTTCTGTTAATGTTGTGAACCCCCGAGTTTTTTCTGATAGGCAAGGTTAATCAAACTCTCATTGAGTATATGAACGTTAAATATTGCTGATTTTAGAACTGTATTTCCAAATGGTAACCAATCCATGGTTATAAATCTCACTTCAGTTTTAGTTTCTAGTCTTTGCCCGTTTCATTGTTATGAATTGCATTTTTTAGAGGTGGAGTACTCTTTTATTTGAATGACATGGTGTTTCTCCTTAATTACAGTCAAGATTTGTACTGTGGCGGATGTTTGCTATTTCTCTATTGTTGAAGTGATCTATGCAATGCTCGGTCTAGAAGTTCGTTAATTTTTTGACATGTTCAGGATCGTCCATTATGGATGGTCTGTTTTGTTTATTTTTATTTTTCTCTCTCTTATATATAAGATATTTCACTTTCTTTTTAATAATGTAATATTATCCTTCTTTTTGTTTATTCTATCATGTACAAAGTCAAATCTTAATGTAGTCGTCGTTTTTCTCCCTGCACCATTCCTTTCACCATAGGCTTTGTCTGTATCTTCATGGCTCCTTCTACCATCGTTTCCTTTGATTTTTTAGTGACATAGTTTTTGATCCTCGTTGTGGTATTTGTTTGATAATTTCTAATCCCTTTCTATTAAATTCGTTACTATCATCTCTTGCATGATTAACTAGTGATTGCGATCTTTTATGCGTGATGCATATTATCCTATGATTGAATCTTCTACTTCAATTTCTACCTTTGCCTTTGAGTTTAAGGTCATTATGGTCACTAACGTGAAGTTTAATAGTCGTAATTATCTTCTATGAACTCAGGCTTTTTGTCGATTTCTTGGTTCTCAAGGTCATGAACATTATATTAACGACGATTCATTGCATAAAAAAGACTCAGTTTATCACATGGAGGCAGTCTGATTGTGTGGTGTTGACATAGATGATAAGTGCCGTGGAATTGGAAATTGTCTTTGAGATTGGTTTTGTGTCTACAACAAAGAAGTTGTGGATATCTGTTAAAGAGCTTAACTTGAATGAAGCTAATGGATTGCATACCTACAAGTTGCTCAAGAAGATCGTAGATAACAAACAAGTAGATCGATCCTACGAATTTTGTGAGTCACTATCCCTTACTATTGACCTTGACAATCAAAGAAAACAATGGAAGGATTTGTTTGTTTGTAATTTTCTAATGAACTAAAATGAAAACTATGAGGTGTTAAAGGATTAGTTATTGATTGAGATGACAATCCTTTCATTAAAATCAATATTTTCTCGTCTCCAAACTATTTCCTTGACTATATCCTTGTTGGTGATGACATCAATGGATCATTCTATTATAGTTGCATGTGATGAATATGGGGCAAACAAAGGATATTATGGTCACTCACAATAGTCTTCTAGATGATGTAATGTTTGGTTGTGTGATGATTGAAAGTGCATGTTTTGTGGCAAGTTGAAATATACAAAGGATACTTGTTGGAAAAAGCATGAGAAACTAGATTAGATCAAGGAATCAAAGTCTTCTAGAGTGGTTGTGATTACTATAGATGTTTCTTCAACATCTGATGATATTGTTCATTTGTCTCATAAAGAATATGACTGCCTTCATGCATCTCAAACTTTTACCTTTGTTGCTACACATACTTTAGAGTCACATACATTGGCCTCTGTCACCTCTCATGAAAAGATTGGTTAATTGATTCTAGTGTCTCTTGTCATATGATAGGTAATCGCAATCTGTTTTCTAGTCTTTCTGTTGTCTCTTGGTGCTCTTCCATTACTGTTGCAAATGATTTAGTGTCTCGAGTCTTGGTGCGGGCACTGTTAAAGCCTCATTTGTTACATTAAATTGTGTTTTATATGTTTCCAATTTATCCTTTAACTCGCTATCCATGAGTCAAATTACTAAATCCTTGAATTGTTCCGTAACTTTTTCCTTCTCATTGTGTTTTTTAGGACTTTCAGACGAGAGCAATGATTGGTGGGGTACTAAGTTAGAGAGCGTCAACCATCTTAAGCCAACCTCTATTGCTGCTACGTCTACTGTTGTTTCTCTGTTTTAGTGGCATTATCATCGTAGTCATCCTTTCCTTGCTAAATTGAAGAAAATGTGTCCTTTAGTAATTCGATGTCTATTTTCTCGTGTTATGCATGCCAATTAGGCAAATATCATTGGGATAATAAAAGTACTAGGTTATTTTAGTTAGTTTATAGTGATGTTTGAGGTCCATGTCGTGTTCCTACTACTATTGGTTTTAAATATTTTATCACCTTTGTGGATGACTACTATAGAATGACATGGCTTTATCTTCTTAATGATAGATCAATTATTTTTAATGTATTCAAATCTTTTCATAATGAAATAAAGACACAATTTTCTATCCCTTTGCGTATCTTGTAGACTGACAATGCTCTAGAATACATGAAAAGTTCCTTTGATACTTATTGTTCTACTCATGGCATTATTCATCAAGGTTCTTGACCGCAACAAAGTGAAGTAGCTAAAAGGAAAAATAGACATCTATTAGATATCGCTCAATCCTTGATGTTCCAAATGAACGTTTCTAAAATTTTTAGGGGTAGTGTTGTTTTGACTGCTTGTTTTATTATCAATAGGATGCCATTTCAAGTAGTCTTTTTTGATGAATATGTTTTAATTAACCGCAAATACATGACATATTATGTAGTATATATGCAAATACGAGTCTATGTCATAGAGACTCGTGATTTTCAAAACTTTGATTGTGAAATATTAATTAGAAAAGTAAGAGAGATGATGATGGATTATATCTAAAGTTAATTAAAAGAAAGAAATCACAAAGAGACTATCAATAGTAAAAAGTACATCTAGAATTTCTATCCATTAAATTATAGTGGATCATGCAAATATTTAGTTCATCTCATCTTTTGCAACAAATTTTAATCATCAAGATTATTATTAAACAAGAATAATGCATGAAGATGTAGTACCTACTATGCAATATCAAGATTTAACTTGTCAATAACGAAAATAAATTATAAAAAAACTTGATTCTATGATGATCTATCAATATGTATGTTAGCATAATATACAAAGATAAAAAGATATATGAAACTCTTCTTATTTCTAAACAACAATTATTAAGTAGAGACCATGAGAATATGCGATTAACAATGATTTGTCGAAATATAATTGCAAATGTAGATAATAAGAAAGAGACAATAATCATGAAGCATAGAAAATGAGATAAGATTAAATATTACAATCATATCCTTGATTTAACTTCAAGAACCTTAGATGTAAAGAGTGATTTAGCTTAGCATGATAACGAAAAATATCGAAATAAGAGATGAAGAATGAGAAGTGCAAGACATAATTGAGATGAAAAATAAACTTATATTAATAAAAACTGAGATTACACTAAAGGAACTTGAAGATCTCCCAAAATAAAAGAGAAACAGTCTAAACTTAAAGGTGGAAGATGATTCCATAGATCTATATAAAAGATCCTTTTATAGACTTATAAAGACTTTCTTACATCAGAGATAAATTTGAATATAAAATTTAAATTTTACATTCAAATAGAAGATATTTCCAATCAAAGATCGTAAAAAGTAAAAATTTGGTCAAAAATGTATTCCATGGGCACCTAAAAGGCACCGATTGCGCAATTAGACGCTTAGGAGGTGTCCACGTTAGCCAAGATGAGCTCTGACTTAGTCACTTCGTTAGCTGATATTATTTCTAGTATTGACGTACGTGGAAAATATGTATTTGACTCCTTAACGTAGCTCTAGATATTTTTGTTCAAATTTATTGTCTTTTCTATTTCAAAATATCTTTGATGGAATTTGAATTCCTTTTTAGCTTTTATTATTTTTTCTTCCTTCTTTTTTTAATTCTTTTAAATCCATAGGATCCTGCAAAATTTACACAAAATACCTCGAATAAAATTATTTATATATAAAATAGATAAATATGGGATATAAAATATGTAACAATAATGTGCTCATCATTTTTGAATAAATCTTTGTTTCCTATCACTCATGTTTTTAGATGTACTTGTTATGTACATATTCATCAACTGGGATTTGACAAGTTATCTCCTTGGATAGTAAAATGTGTCTCTCTAGGGTACTCCCAAACTCGAAATTGTTATCATTGTTTGGATTCCATCTCAAAAAAAAAAAATATTTTTGTTGATGTAACATTCTTTGAGCAGCAATAATTTTTTGTTGAGTCCAACCTGTCTTTAGGTGTTCCCATTCCTATGTTGCCTTACCCTGTGATATCGTTTGAGCCTATGTCCATTACACCTATTTCTGTGTCTAAGAATTATCAAGATGCACTTTTTCATCTTAAATGGGAAAAGGTTATGGAGGCTCAAATGGAGACCTTACTTGAGAGGAAGATGTAGGATCTCGCTACTTTATTTGATGGTATTCATCTATTGGGTGTAGATGGATATTTACAATAAAATTTTTACATGATAAATCAATTGACAGGTATAAGGCACGGTTGGTCGCCTAAGGCTTCACATAGACATATTGGCTTGATTACTTCGAAACCTTCTCTCTCATTGAGCGAATGAGCTCAACCAGATGGATGTTAAAAATACTTTTCTATATGATGATCTATTTAAGGAAGTGTAAATGGAGCAATCACCTAGTTTTGTTGCTCAAGGAGAGAAGATGGTATGTCAATTAAAGAAATCAATTTAGGATAAATTATAGTTTACCCTCTTCAAATATTTGCATTTTTAGCTTAATATCTTAAACTTTTTTTATTACAATTTGTTTCCCTCAACTATGGTAAATTATAATGAATTACCTGTTGGTTAAACAACATTAAATTTTTGCATGGTCTGACCATTTTATCCTTTGTAATTTACTATTTTATGGTTAAATTACAGTTTACTCCTGCAACTATTCGAGTTTTTTAGTTTGATATTTTAAACTTTTTTTGTTACAACTTGTTCTTTTCAATTATGGTAAATTACAATGAACCACTTTTTTGGGCAAACACTAAATTTTTGCTTTGTCTAACCGTTTTACCGTTAGTTACAAATGATCCCTTTCTCAATCCTACGAAACTCAACTCGAACATTACCCCTACGGAACCCTTTCTTTCTCACAACACCCAACCTGACTACAAATCTCATCCATTGACATCCTTTCCAAGTGAATTGAGACCTTTGATTGAGATATGCTTGATGGTGACAAGGAAAAAGCTCAAGATCTTCTTATGGTATTAACGAAGCTCAAGATCGTGGTTTGTCACGAAAAAAGAGAGAAAGAGGTTTGAGAAAAAAAGGAGAAAGGAGAAAATTTTGATGTTGAAGTTGGGTTTAGGATTTATGACGCGAGAAAATGAAAGAATATGGAGAAGAGGAAGATGGGGAAGAAGGAAAAATTTGTCTGAAAAAATATTATAAAGGTCACGTGACCCTTAACTTGATGAAAGGGCCTTATTGTCTAATAGAGGTAGTTGGAGGAGGCAATTTGTAACAAAAAAAAGTTTAAGGTACCAAATTGAAAACTCAAATAATGATAAATGAAAAGAGGACAAATTTGTCTGAAAGAAATATTGTTACCTTTTAAACTTGATGGAAGGATCTTGTTGTTTAATGGAGGTAGTTGAAGCGGGCAAGTTATAACAAAAAAAAGTTTAGAGTACTAAACTAAAAATGTAAGTAGTTGAGAAGAGTAAACTATAATTTAGCCATTAATTTATGACTTGAAGCAAAGTCCTCATGCCTAGTTTGACAAATTCATCTAGATTGTCATTATAGCTTGTTTTATTCATAGTAATGTAGATTACTCCGTGTTTGTTAAAAATAGATCCAATGGCATTGTTGTTGTTGCTATATACGTGAATGATATCTTGATTTCCGAGAGTGGCATTGTAGAGATTGTTGACATCAAGAAATATCTTCAAGGCAAATTTGCCACTAAGGGCTTGAGATTGTTAAAGTGTTTCCTTGGCATTGAAATTGCTTGTAGTAAACAAGGAATTGTACTATTTTAAAGAAAATATGCCATAGATCTTCTAAAAGAAACATGTTTCTTAGGAGTCAGATCTGCAAACTTGCCTATGAAAGTAATTATAGACTTGTGACGATAGCATGTAGATTTTGAAGGTAGAACTTGTAATAGACTAATAGTTAGTAAACTAATTTATCTCACTGTTGACAACCTTGATATCATATTTGTAGTAAACTTGGTTATTCAGTTCATGAAGAAACTCAAGCAATGTCACTAGGATGCAGTCTGTCATATCTTGAGATACTGTAACATCTGTGGTTGGATTTTTTCATTTTAATATAAACCATGGATTTCCTGTAATTATTTGTTATGGCTTATTAATGGTAAATCCAATTTGTGTTTGTTGGTTGTGGGTTCCCTCGGTGTTCTGTGCTCTGGTTTCTTCCCTGTGGTGTGTTTCTGTGGCCAGTGGGTCGGTTCTGCCTTGAGAACCGTGTTTGTGGTGGACCCATTTGGGCTTTGGGCTTTAGGCTTGGGCCTTAACTCGGTCAAGAGCCAGTCGTGCGGTGCATGTGACCCGTTTTCCTCCTTCCATGCCGTGGGTGCCTGCATCCTCTTCCGGACCCCGTGAGCCCTAGCAGGAGAAAGGCTGCATGATCCGTCTCCTCCGCGCAGAGCTAGGCTTAGCTGAGGAGCACCGGCGGGATTCGGGGAAGACTGGCATGGCGGAGGGCTTTAAGAGGAAGTGTTTGGCTCGGGGGAGAAGCAGAGGTGTTGAGAGGGAACGAGTGAAGTGGGTGGCTGTTGCAGAAGCTTCACGCGTTTGGAGAGCTCGCGCGAGCGTGGGGAGGCTGGGTTGGTGTCGTGCACCACCGGAGGAGGGTACGCGAGGCTCACCGGAGCCAGGTACACGTCCTCATCCCCTCTTCTCTTCCGTTAGTAGTATATGCCATGTTAGGGCAAAAATGGATTTAATGCATGGAAATGTTGTATAAATCATGATAAAATGTGGAAATGATGGGAATGAGTTAGATAGCATGTTTAGGATGTTATCATGCTATTTTATGGGGTTTTTGTGTGGATTTCGTGGATATTGTGAAAGCATGCTACAGTGATGCGTTTTGAGCTCCATGGCTTTGTGATTTTTGTTAGAACAGCATGCTT
>JAMKQA010205922.1:0-10542 GCA_024699735.1 Posidonia australis
TAAAACCACCCTTAAAAACTACATGATGTTGATTATTACATATGGATTATGCATGCAAGGTGTCTTGTACACGAAACCAACATTCTATCATAAGAAAAACTCTTATATAATAGCAGAAATCAGATCCTATGTGAGGTTTCAAAGCATTTTATCATGGTGCTATAGTTGAGATTAAAAGGAGAAGGAAGAGGTAGAGAACCTACCTCTCAAGGTGTTCCTTCTTGAAATACCAAAGATAGAGAGATCCTTGTTTCTTTGGAAGGACCAAAGACGCTTTGGGATGCAAGGGAGAGCTCCAGAAAACGAGAATATGCTGCTGGAAAGAGGATATAGCTTGCTCAAGATGCTTGCTCAGATTAGGATTTGCTAAACTCAAGGTCTCTAACCCCTTCTAATGGTTGCCTATGGGTGTCTATTTATAGGGAATTCTCAAGGGTAACCTGTGGAGAATGTAGGGAGCCTCGTAGACGAAAAGCCTGGAAGATTCCATGGCATATTCGTTGCTGAAGGAAACAGCCATGGGAGGTGGAAAGCCAGCAGCCAGCAGCCTGAGAGCTGGTTGGGCTCCAGGTAGGTGCTCCTGCCAGGTGCGCCACCTAAGTGTGCTAGGTAGGTGTGCTAGTTGGGTGTGCCAGGGAGGTGTGCTAGGTAGGTGTGCCAGGGAGGTGTGCTAGCTAGGTGTGCCAGGTAAGTGTGCTAGCTAGGTGTGCCAGGTAAGTGTGCCAAGGAGGTGTGCTAGCTAGGTGTGCCAGAGAGGTGTTCTAGCTAGGTGTGCTCTCCTACTTGTCTAGATTTCTAAATGGGCTTAGGGCCTATTGCAAGCTGAGGGTTGATCTGGCTAATGGGATTCAAGGGTCAGGCACATCCAAAGCAACAACTGGAATGCTCATCCATGGGTCACCTCAAAATCGAGGTGTCTACACATAGTTTCAAAGTTTCATTGTTTTAAATGGTTTTCCTTATCTCCCGTTTTAAGTAGATTAGGTGGTGACTCATGCATTTTATCATTGTTTTTATTGCTTTTTGTCGTGATTTTGCTGGCCCTCGTACATTTGGCCTTTCGTGCCACGCCCGAGGCTGTCGTCGGCATGGTTACAATAACTGGCGACTCCTCTTGGGATAACCAGATCCCGACTTTCGTTTTGGGTTTTTCGTTTACTTTGACTTTTTTCGCTTGTTTGCCTGTTTCACTTTATTTACTTTGGTCACCCATTTTGTAACATAAGTTGTGTCTTCCTTACATTTTATGCATGTCTTTTGTATGGTGGGTGTTTTCTTTTTACACATTTGCTATGCCACCACTTTTGTACATAACTTGCGCACGCTTTTTGTTTGTTGATTGGTGTTTTCTTTGCATGTTTTCTTCCTTTTTTTGCATTTTCCATGATTAGGAGATTAAAGACATGCTTTTCCTACCTATTTGGTTAATAAAAATCACATAAAAAAATAAATAGGGCAAACTATTGACAAATTACAAACTTCCGCCGACAAGTTTAATAAATTTGCAAGTAAAATACTTAAAGCATATTTTGCATTCATCATATAGGGCATACTTCTTCTCCTCTTTTGAGTCCACCTATATAGTTTGTGAAGGACATTCCCCGATTTCTCATTCTATGGCTTTAGCGTGGGATGAGATATCGGTATGTCCCTCCTTGTCCGGGGTCGTGTCGATGTTAGTAAAGGGTATAACCTATTGCTTTGGTAGAGGACGAGGCCCCGGACGTACCACACGTTCACTGCCTAAGCTTTGGCAAGGATTTAGAGCAAGAACCTTTACTTTCTAACCTTGAGTTGGAGACCCATCTATCCTTGTGTGAACCTGGAGTAGACGGCTTTGTAGGACACCCTTAGATTGTGAGAGAGCGCATATTAGAAGCATTCATGCATTTGCACTCATACCATCATAAACACTGCATTATCTTTTCTAACTTGTTTCCTATTTTTTGTACACCACAGTACTGGTCAACGTGCGAGTTCCTTAGAAAGAGTTCGAGGTTTCCTTTCACTGGCACCCAGTGCGACCTGGTTTTCCATCACATTTCCTGAGTTACTCGTCACTTTTGACGATAGCTCATCCTAAGCTTCACCCTTTCGTTCCAAGCCGCAGTCTGATCCGCACCCGCTCACGGTCCGCCATGGCCTAGCCAACCAGCGACACTCATTTCTCTGTTGTCCAGGATGAGGTCCTAGTTTTGATATCTCCATCCTTCGTGTCAATTCCTGTCATCTTTGTTGTCCCCACTTTTGTTCTGACTTCCAGAGGACCTTCCTACACCTTGACGGGTCCCCCACCCTCTCAATATCGTGTCCTTGTGACCACTCTACCCTTCGGTCCACCGTCTTGGTCATCCGCTGCCTTTCGGGCCCCATTTGTCGAGTCGGTTCCCATGCCCGTCCCTCAGGCTACTTTCACTGCTCCTTCTTAGGAGTACGTTCTTTCAAGCACCCAACTGACTGCGACTGTTTCTATAGTAGCTTCCCCCCAGTTTGAACAACTGGGTTTCCAACTTCCTAACTCGTCCATCCTTTTTCTGACTCCATCTTTTGGAGCCACAATTGATGATGCCGTGACCACGCAACTGCAACAAATGTCGGCCCTCGCCTAGCAATTGCAAGGATTAGCACTTGCGTTTCAACCTTTTTCAGGTTTGTCCCCCCAACTCCCAAGTTGCCTTTGCAACCAACCCTAAGACAACAGGTTGCACCCACTGCATCACCGTCATAGTTGTCGCCATCCCTTGTCTCCCCGACAATAGGGGCATCGACATTGCCTTCTACAACACAACCTCAGCATCCTGCACAACATGCATCTCCATTATTTGGTGGCCAGCCTTCTAGGCTGGTGGGAGCACAGCCAGCCATGAGCATAGTTTCCGGGGTTGTTCTGGTCCAACAGCTCTTGTTCTCGCATTCTACACTTCATGTAGCACCACCCCCAGCCTTATCCTCACCCTTATACCAGACACAAGGTTCATCTTTTATACCTCAGCCCAGAACACCCATGCACGGGTACATTGGCCATCCCGCCGTCGCACTAGACAACGGAATGGTGGATCTGGAAGAGCCCTTAGGGGCGACCCATATGGTGTACGCGACACCCGCATCAGCTGCACAATCCGCGACCGTAGTAGCTCCAGACACTCTCCTTGTGAGGGTGAATGATTTGGAGCGAACACTTCGACAAGTGCAGGGCAAGGATCACCAGTCCTACCAATTCCGGGACCTCTGTTATTTCCCAGAGGTGACTCTCCTTCCGAATTTTCATATTCCGGAATTTGAGAAATATAATGGTAGAGGCTGTCCAATCTCACACCTCAAAGCCTATTGCGGAGACCTTGCCCAGCTCCAAGCTGACGAGAGATTTCTCAACCGCCTGTTCCAGAAGAGTCTTACAGGGCCCGTGTTGAAATCGTTCACTTTCCTCGACATGGCCACCATCAAGACTTGGGACGACCTCACATAGGCGTTCCTCGAACAGTATTCCTTTAACCCCGATCTAGTCCCGAAGCGGGAGGACTTCGTCGCATTTAAGCAGAGGCCCCAAGAAACATTTGGAGAGTATGTTGGACAATGGCGATCCTTGGCTTCACAGGTCAAAGATAGATCCTCCGATGAGGAGTCTATTGAGATGGTGATTCTAGGAGCACAACCAGTAGTCGGGGCTCTGCTCAGCATACAGCTAGTTATCACCTTTTCAGCTTTGCTTCGGGCAGGTGCCTGTGTTGAGAGTTCTCTGTGCAGTGGCAGTTTTCTAGCACTCTCTACATTTGACAAACAAGCCACTTCCTCACATAGTGGCGCTAGCAGCAACAACAACAATAGCAACCATAACGCCAATCCACCCAAGAGGTGGGATCTCTCCAAGAATACAGTCTCTTACATTAGATCTCTTGCTGCACCGGCAAATGTCCATCTGCTTCTTCAGTGCCAAGTAGTTTATGCACCCACACCCACATCTAGAGCACCTCATGCATCACACGTCACCCCCACTGCCACTCTAGTATACCCTACCCTACCGGTTAGGATGCGCCCACCATTGGCACATCTGCAACCGAAGCGACAACGCTGTGACAGGCGCCTCTATATCCTTTAGTGGAGCCATTAAGCATGGTGTTCCCTAAAGTTGCATCTTTTTTGAGGCTGCCTGAGATTCGCCCACCACCAAGTCCGCTCCCTGCATGGTACAATACAAACACGTTCTGTAATTTCCATCGAGTCGCAGGCCACTCGATGGACAATTGCCTCACAATGGGGGGTGCTGTCCAGGACTTAATTGACCAGAAGGTCATCATGATTAGCACGCAGGCGGCAGACCCATCGCCTGCATCAGCAGCCACACAAGCATCCCCAGCACTTCCCAACATAGTTAGCCAGCCTTTACCACAGCATTCAGCCCCGGGAGCACCAAGGATCTTAGGAGTCAATTCCGTCTTTCCTCTTGATTCCGTCACATCCCCTATTCATCCCACTGATCTTATTCATGTTGTATCATCTCTGTTTTCACGTCAGTTGTATCAACCCTTCCTCGGTGGTTCCGAGTCAATTAGCATGATTAGTCTTACTGCTGAGTCGGAGTACACTGTGGCACCACCTATCGTATACCCCCAACCACTTACACCAGTTTGTCTCCTAGCTTGGCCACAATCCAAACCTTTCCAATCACCAGTACCCTAGAACCATCAAGTTTCATATCCGCCAGCCATACCAGTGCAACTAGCAACCCATCCACTGATGGTAGTCACACTCACTCATGACACGCATTGTGTTCCATACAATTATGCCACAGAAATGTGTGCAGAAGTAACACAATCGGGTAAGGTGTACAGACCTCTAACGCTCAAACCTAGCCTTCCCATTCAGTCAGAGGCCCAACCATTTAGACCCCCAGCACCCATGCTTAGCTTTCCAGCACCAGTTCCTGTCCAATTCCAAGCTCAGTCCCCACAACCACTAGCACCACGAGCAGCTCCACATGTTCCCATCAAAAAGGACCAACCTTCAGTAGATATAACCGCTCAGCTTAAGAAAGTTAAGGCTGACATTTCTATCTGGGACCTAATCCACATCTCAGTTGAGCACAGGGAAGCCTTCCTTAGAGTCTTCCAAGTTGCCCATGTGTCCCCAACCATTGAGCCAGCCACCCTTGAAACTATGGTGGGTATGATAGCGGCGCCACAAGTGATCTCCTTTTCAAGCTAGGAATTGTCACGATCGGGAACCAATCATAATTCCCCCTTGTTAATCATCATGTAATACCGAAGCTTCCGCATCCCTCTCACGTTGGTAGACAACGGTGCAGGTTTAAATATTTGCCCCTTGCGTACGGCAAGTGCAATTGGATTCAAGTCCGAAAACATAATACCAGCCGTGAAAGGGATGACAACCTTCGATAATATGCACCATGATGCACTCGAGATCCTGGTCATTCCTTTGATCATCAGTCCAGCCCACTTCGACATAGAATTCTACGTCGTTGACATCGAACCTCTTTTAATCTCTTGCTTGGACGCCCTTGGCTTCACAAGCATCAGGTTATTCCCTCAACTCTGCATCGCATGATCAAGTTCTGCTAGGACGATAACGTTGTTGTTGTCATAGCGGAAGATCTAGAGAAGGTTGAGACTGTCTCTGCTGTGGCTCCACAAACTGTCCAATTCGATCCCAAATCCTCTAATATTCTGTACCATGTCAACCAGTTTGAGCCGGTTAATTTCATTCCCACTCTCAAGTGTGTCAGCCATCTGGTCGTTCGCAATAACCCTTGTTTATTGGTCGATAACTTGTGTCGCAATAACCCTTGTTTATTGGTCGATAACTTGTGTCGTAAGTAGGGATATGAGAAAGGAACCCCCTTGGACGATAAGGCCAAGGAATCACTGAGCCAATCAAGGCAGAGGAGTGGAAAGAGCGTGAAGGATTAGGATACGAGCATCAGTTCCAGTGGAATAGATCCTCGCGCTCCTATAAGTCTCCAAGAATGATCATTCCCCGTGATTTGACTAACTTCACCAATGCAGACATCTTGGATCCGAACCAGAGTCCCTTCACAGTCTCAGTGTCACAGTCACCAGCAGTTTGGATTTGCCCAAAAGAGTCTTATCTAGAGAATGATCACTCAGAGCAGGGTATTGAACAGATTTGTCGACAGTTTTAGAATTGTGTAGTGTTGTCAGTCATAACAGTCAGCAATGTCTCAGGCAGCAGCAGTACAAGATCCAGTTTAGAAGGTAGACTTAGAGAATGGCTTGACAAATGACACAATTGGAGACTTGGATATTTTGTTTCAGGAACAGTTAGAAGTGCTCGCAGAGGATCTAGTGGAGCACAATAGAGTCAGGAAAGGAAAGGAAGTTGTTTCACCATCCCAACCAAAATCACCAGTACCACCATGGGACCAAGTTTTGATCATGGTCCTTCAGTCAGAAAAAGAGTGTGCTAGACCAATTGAGTTAATCTCCTGTCAGCCGGGAGGCGAGTCTAGCTGATACTAGCAACTTAAGCCTCACCTTAGGGGTAAGGAGCAAAAAAAAAAGACCCTAAGCTAGGCTCAGGAAGCAGTACAAGCGACAACAATCTTATCAGTCTGCAGCAAGACAACCACCAGTATACAACACCTCTTGTAGATATTATGGTAAATACCCAAAAATCAGAAAACCTCGAAAACACAAAAACCAGAAAATCCCAAAAAATCAAAAAATGTAAATAGAGATGTACCAGCCCCAGAAGCAAGAAGCCCAGAATCCTCAGTTGGCCTAAACAGGCATATTGAAGAAGAGGTCGCACAGTGCAGCTACAAGAATACAAAAATCACTGTGACTGTTATGAAGCACCATCAGGGGACAAAGTTAGAAGAAATCCTCTAGGTTGATATTACAGATCCTACCTTTGAGCATGAAATCCTATCTGAGCTCATTGCATATGGAGAGGAAGATAATGTTATCGAGGCAGATGGTACAAATGCTGAGAATAATGAAAGTGCGTCCTCTTAATTTCAGCCTCATGACAATGACCCGAAGGGCCCTAACTTAGATATGGAGGAAGAGACAGAGCTTGTCAACATCCACACGGCAGAAGATGTTAAAGAAACACACATCAGTGTCAAATTATCACCACAAGTAAAGACAAAATTTATAACCTTCTTAAAAGAATATGTAGATGTCTTTGCATGGAGCTATGATGACATGGTTGGCTTAGACATAAAGGTGGTGGTACACACATTACCACTAAAGCCAAATTCTAAGCTAGTTAAGCGAAAACTTCGGAGATGGCAACCTTAATAATTGTTGAAACTCAAAGAAGAAATTATGAAACAGCATAAAGTCAACTTCCTCAAGGTCGTCTTATATCGTGAGTGGCTCACAAATGTGGTGCCAATGTCAAAGAAAGACGGGCGGGTTCATACGAGCATAGACTACCGAGATCTTAACAAGGTGAGCCCTAAGGATGACTTCCCGCTCCCCCACATTGATATTCTGGTTAATACTACAGTAGGGCATAAAATGTTATCATTTATGGATGGATTCTCAGTATACAACCAGATAAGAATGGAAGAAGAAGACATAGAGAAGACATCTTTCATCACCCCTTGGAGAGTCTTCTGTTACAGGGTAATGCCAGTTAGGCTGAAGAATGCAGGCGCAACATATCAGAGGGCCATGACGGCGTTATTCCACGATCTCACGCACCGAGAAATTGAAGTGTACATGGATGACATGATCACCAAATCTAAAGAGCCCGAAGATCATCTCTCCTGTCTAAGAAAGTTGTTTGACCGCCTGAGGAAGTATAAGTTCCACCTCAACCCCAACAAATGTGTATTCAAGATGTCTTCTGGAAAGCTCCTTAGTTACATTATTAGCCAGAGAGGAATAGAGGAGGATCCTCACAAAGCAGAGCCATTATTGACATGCCTCCCCCTGCCACTGAAAAAGAAGTCTGTGGATTATTGGGGAGATTACAGTATATCAGTCGATTCATAGCACAACTCACACACATATGCAGCCGATCTTCAAGCTTTTGAGGAAAAATGTGCAAACACACTGGAATGAGGAATGCTAGGTAGCCTTCGACAAGATCAAACAGCTTTTGGCAAAACCTCCAGTCTTAGTTCCTCCCACGCCAAGACGACCCCTGTTATTATATCTCTCAACTACACAGCATTCCATGAGCACGGTCCTAGGTTAGCATGAGGAATCAAGGCATAAGGAGAGGGCCATCTACAACCTCAACAATAAGTTCAATGACTACGAAGCCAAATACAACACCATAGAAAAAGTTTGCTTATCCTTGGTATGGGCCACTTAGCGCCTCAGGCACTACATCAAGTACTTGTCCTAGAAGACAGCCTTAATAGGCAGATGTGTCAAGTGTCAAGTTATGTTGACACAATATAACATTACCTTTGTGACACAAAAGACAATGAAAGGACAGGCAATGGAGGATCATTTGACCGACTTACCTTTGCCAAAGTATTAACCGCTACAAACACAATATCCAAATGAAGATGTCTTATTTGCAATGGGTGATGTAGAGTTAGAAAATCCTCAGGACGAGCACCAATGGTGTCTATACATTGATGGCACAGTCAATAAAAGGAGAAGAGGTATTGATGCAGTCTTAGCAACGTCACAGGGACAGCTAATTCCTTTTATAAGGAAACTGACATTTGAATGCACCAACAATGAAGTTGAATACGAGGCATGCATCTTGGGATTACAGGTGGCACTAGAACAAGGTGTCCGAGAGCTTCAAGTATATGGGGATGCAATGCTGGTTATTTCATAAATCAATGGTGACGGGAAAACCAAAGACCAGAAGCTTGTGTTATATCATAAACGCCTGCTAAAGCTTGTCGATGAATTCAAGGAGGTCAAATTCTCCTTCATGAAGTGGGCCAAGAATGTGTATGCAGATGCATTAGTGACCCTGGCATCATAGCTATCGCTACCAGAGGCCCAGGCAGTAGATATCTCGGTGACTTGCGTAGAGCGGCCTGCACATTGCATGCACATCCAAGAAGTAGAATCGACAGTCGAATTGCCTTGGTATCACGATGTCAAAGTTTTCCTAGAGTCCAGTGACTTCCCATCTGGCATCTCCTCAACAGATAAAAAGACCTTGATAAGATTGGCATCTAAATATGTACTTGGAGCAGGGCACCTTTACAGAAGATCCTATAACCAAATGCTTCTTAGATGCGTAGACAAGAAAGAGGTAGATATATTGATGTTAAAGGTTCATACAGGCATATGTGGTCCACACATGAATGAAGTGCTCTTGGCCAAGAAAATCATGTTGTAGGGTTATTTCTGGTCCACTATGGAAATAGACTATTGCCGATTTGTGCGGAAATGCCACAATTGCTAGGTACATGATAACTTCATACATGCTCCCCCACAACAGCTGCATAGCATGTCATCGCCCTGGCCTTTTTCTATTTGGGGAATTGATGTTATCGAGACCATACATCCAACTGCATCTAACAGGCATCGGTATAATCTCGTGGCCATCGATTACTTTACAAAGTGAGTCGAGGCAGTATCATATAAAGTAGTTACAACGGCAGCTACAGAAAAGTTCATTAAGAACAACATCATTGCCAGATATGGGGTTCCACATGCAATTATATCAGATAATGGAACGAACTTCATAGCAAGGAGAGTTGAGGACTATCTTCAGAGTTACAAAATCAAACACCACAGATCCTCTCCTTATCGACCGCAAAAGAATGATGTCGTCGAATCAGCTAATAAAAACCTGATCAAGATTTTGAAAAAGATGGTTGAAATTCACAAAGACTGGCATGAGATGCTTCACTATGCACTATGGGCTTATAGGACATCAGTCCGAACATCAACAGGAGCAACGCCTTATTCGCTTGTCTATGCCATAGAAGAAGTCCTCCCTATCGAAGTGGAAATCCTGTCACTAAGAATTTTGAAAGAAGCTGAACTAGATGAGGCAGAATGGGTCCAAGACCACTGTGTTCAGCTAGACCTAATTGACAAACACAAATTACAAGCCATGCACCATGCCCAGTGCTACCAAAAGCGAATGACCCGAGCATATCAAAAGAAACTTTGACCTAGAAATTTTGTGCCAGGTGTAAACACCCCAATTTCCTGATTTTGCAGGATGGAGATGTGGTGGCTGAGCTCAAACCCTCATTAGGCCATTTAATTCATGGAAACCCAATTGGGCCCATGAAGGCCCACTTAGCCCCATTAAACCCTAGTTGAGCCCATTTGGGCCCACAAGACTATCTTAGGCCTATTTGACTTCATGGAAGCCCATTTAGCCCATTTGGACCCATTTAGAACTAATTGGGCCCATGTGGGCCCACAAGGCCCACATAGGTTCATGGAGGCCAATGAAGCCCACTTAGGTCCATCGAGCCCAAATGAGTCCACCTTGGCCCAAAGCCCATAACATCAGCCAACATTCAGTTTAATCAAACCAACATTTCAGTCCAATTGAAACCAACATTTTATTCACCCACATTAAACCATCTTCTTTTTTCTTCTTTTTTTGCCAAATTCA
>JAMKQA010205923.1:0-10417 GCA_024699735.1 Posidonia australis
AAGAAAGGATGATTTTCAAAAAGGAGAAAATCAAGTTTTTGCAAAATGATAAGAAACGAGTTTCTTTTGGTTTTGCCGAGTTTTGTTTGTGGTTGTGTGTTTTGGGGCGCGTACTGGGTGACTTAGATGTCACTCACGCGTGCTATTTGGTTGTGTGTTTTGGGGCGCGGTCCTTGTGTCCCCATCGCTTAGGTAGGGGCGTACGAGGGTTTCCCGTACCTCCACGCCAGCATGGTCATTAGAACTGACGATTCTACTAGGGATACTAGACTTCGGCTTTCATGTTTCCGCTTTTCATTTGTTTGTGTGGTTCGTACTTGTTTGCACTTGATATTACATTGCTTGTGTCGTGCGTACCTTTGTTGGGTATCTTTCATGCCTTTTGGTCTAATGGTTGTTTTGTCATACACAAATATGCTACATCACCACTTTCACATAACATGCTTTGTGCATTTTGGTGTGATGTTGGTTTTTCTTTTCACCTCCATGATCACATTACACCAGCACATACCATGATCCTGCCTTTTGATGAGATGTGTGATGTTTTCTTGCCATGATTGGGTGTTTTCTTCCCTTTTCTTTATCTACCAAGCCTAGGAAAGTAGAGACATGCTTGCTTTCCCTTATAGGCTTAATTTAAAATCCACATTATAAAAGAAACATCTAGGCACAACTAGAGATAGGCATACACCTATCCCCTCCTTTGGTTTAATAAAATGCTAGTAAAACACACCAAGCATATTTGCATGAATGATTCATATAGGAGCATGCATCTTCTCGTCTCCTAAGTCTGCCTACAGTTTGTGAAGGGCAGTCCCAGTTTCTCGTTCTATTGCTTTAGTGTAAGACGAGGTGCAGATCTGTCCCCCCTTATTTGGGGTCGTGTCAATGTTAGTAAAGGATACAACTCATGCTTTAGCAAGGTCGAAGCTCCCAACGCACCACCGTTCTATCGCTTTGGTATGAGACGAGACCTTACTTTCTAGCCTTGAGTCGAAGACCCATATTACCCATGAGAGAGTCTGAAGTAGACGGCCTACTAGGACACATATAAATGGTGAGGGAGTACATAGTAGTTGCATCCATGTGCTTGTGTGCCATTCATACCACTTTAATAAACATCGCATGACTTTTGTTCATGTCGTAGGTTCTAACTTTGGTCTTGTTGTCTTTCGGCGACACAAGTTTGTGAGTGAGTTCCCTAGTCTGAGCTCGAGCGCTCCTTCTTATAACATCCCTATTGCGACCACTCTTTACCATCCTTCCCCGAGTTATCTGTCGATTTCAACAATAGCTCGTCCTAGGATTCACCCCCTTGTTCACCACCGTAGTCCTATCATCACCCATTCTTGATCAGCTATGGCCCAATGCGTTGGTGACGTTCACCGCACTACTATACTAGAGGAGATCTCCACCTCAGTCCCTTTCACTCTGATTGTTACATCCATGGTCCCATCATGTCCTTTTGTGCACCACTTCCTAGTGCAAGAGGAGTCCACTCCTTTTCCTATAGGGCTTCAGTTAGCCGACAGTCAAGGACTTGTTGCTATGTTTGTTGCGATGATTGCCACTAGTCTCCCTGAAGCACCGCTGACCATCACCTACCCTCAAGGTCACCCCGCCCTCGACACTCAGCCTACTATGATGGCTTCAGTTGTAGGTTCCTTACCTCTTGGATAGTTCATCTCTGTACCTCCGTTTGCTTCAGGCCAGTTGTCCATCCCACTCCATGGGGCTGTCGTCGATGGGTCTTGGATGATGTAGGTGGAGCAATTGATGGCCCTCAGACAGAGGCTCCAGGGCATGGTTCTATCATTGAACCCCAATATGGTTGTTCTCGTTGCCACCCCTGAGGTTCAAGTGTAGCCCCACTTAGCTTTATAGGTTCACCCCATAGCACTACCCCTCGATTGTCGCCCCAACTCCTTATTGCTCCGACGACAGGGGCGACGCCTCTGCTTCCTCCACCACCACAATCTACTACATAGCATATGACTCCCATCTCTGGTGGTCAACCTGACGGGTTGATAGGGGCATAGCATCTACAGGACCCACTGCCTGGGACCACACCCACGCAGTCGCTGTCGCTCCATCATCCTACACCACCCACCGCACAACATTTGACCTAGCCTACATTCATACATCAACAATTATCATCACCATCATGCATACCATCTCACGTTGCACCCACGTACGAGTACACTGGCCATCGCAACGCAACACCAGGCATTGTGATGGTGGATCTGGAGGAGCACTCAGGTGCAACCCATCCAACGTAAGTGGTCACCACCCCGGCTACACCACCCTGATCGGTAGTAAACTCAGATGCCCTCCTTACTAGGATGGGTGATCTCAAGAAAGCACTACGTCTAGTGCATGGAGGTGATTGCTAGCCTTACTAGTTTCGGGACCTCTACTATTTCCCAGAGGCAATACTCCTACAGAACTTTCACATCCTGGACTTCGAAAAGTACAATGGGAAAGTTGTCTGATCTCACATCTGAGAGCGTACTGCGGAGATCTTGTGTAGCTCCAAGCTGACAAGAGGCTGTTAATCGGCTTGTTCCAAAAGAGTCACATCGGGCCCGTGCTTCAGTGGTTCACTTTGCTAGACATGGCCTCGATCAAGATTTGGGATGACCTTAGTAACGCATTCATGGAATAGTACTCTTTCAATCTAGATCTGGTCCCCAAGCATGAGGACTTGATTGCCATCAAGCAAAGATCCAATGAGCCGTTCCGGTAGTATGTTGGTCGTTGGCGCGCCCTTGCTTCTCAAGTCAGGGATAGGTCCCTTGAGGAGGAGTTCATCGAACTCATCATCCGAGGAGCACAGCCAGCCACAAGGGCTTTATTGAGCATCCAACTAGTCACTAGCTTTGCATCATTAATTCAGGCAAGCACGCACGTGGAAAGCTCGTTGCGTAGTGGCAATTTCCCTACACTCGCTATGTTCGCTAATCAAGTTATCGCTGCCACTCACAGTACAACAACAGCAGTCACTACAATGCTAACCCCCATCAGTTTCGAAAGAAGGACCAATCCAAGGCTGTCGTGGCATACATTGGATCTCCAACTGCACCAGGTAATGCAACGTGGCGACCCGACCAGAATCAAGTAGTGTGTAGGCTGCACCTAGTACACAACATACACCATAGATCACCACCACCGCCCAACTGGTATATCCAGCCCCACCAGTCGGGTAGGGACAGAACCAGGGGCAAAGACGACCTCATCTTCCAAGGCGCAACTTCACTCCTTTGCTTGAGCCATTGAGTGCCATCCTGTCGAAGGTCATGTCACTCCTGACGCTGTTGGAGATTCGCCCACCGTCAAACCCCCTTCTGTTGTAGTATAAAGTGAATCTATACTGCAACTTTCATCGAGTCGTAGGGCACTCGACTGACAGTTGTTTCACACTACGGCATGCGATTCGGGATTTAATTGACCATAAGTTCATCATTATCAACACATAGGAGGAAGGCACAGCATCTTCACCAGCACCTACACTTGCACAGGCACGATCTTCACACCCTAGCATTGTGAACCAACCTCTGCCCAGTCACGATGCTGAGACTTTAGGGATTCATGCATCTTCCCCTCAGGTTCATCCACATTTGCGATAGACCCTTCTTCTCTTAACTTCTTGGTCCATGAGTCTCCTCTTGTGGATCAATGTCAGTCAGTTTTGTCCGACTCTGAGTACACAATCTATATGATCAAGCTGACCGCAAGGCCGAAGTGCACCACCATGTCCGCCACCATACAGTCGAGGGATCTCACACCCATTTGCCTACTTGCCAGACCTGAGCCCACTCAGTTCACCCAGCTTAGAGCCTAGCCAGCTCCTTTCCCAGCAAACCCGTCGCCAGCCATACTGGAGCTAGTAGCTGATGCTCCTCTAGTCATTAACTTGACCAGAGATACCCATCGTGTCTCCTATGACTACGCCACAGAAATGTGTTTCGAGGTCACGCAGTAAGGGAGGGTGTACAAGCCTGCAACACTAGCTACTAGACTGAGTCACCCAAACCCCCTCCATTCATAGCCCATGAGCCAACCACCTCAGCCCATCGTAGAAGAAGTCCCTGCCAACACCACCAAGAAGGACCAACCCTCTATAGACATTACCACCCAGCTAAAAATGGTCAAAGCTGACATCTCTACTTGGGACCTCATCCATACATCTGTAGAACACTAAGAGACTTTCCTAAAGGTAAGCAGCCCATGTGTCCGCCACAATAGAGCCGACTACCATCGAAAGTATGGTTGGCATGATCACGATCCCTGAGGTTATTTTGTTCTCCAACGAAGAGCTGCCTTTGACAGGGGTTAACAAAAATCAACCCCTATTCGTCACAATGCAGTATCAAAACTTTTGCATCCCATTAACGCTGGTGGATAATGGAGCGGGTTTAAATGTCTACACCATACATACAGCATACAAAATCGGATTCAAAGCTGAGGGCATCACACCAACCACCAAGGAGATGAATGCTTTTGATAACACACCATGATGCCTCAGGGATTCTGGTTATTCCACTCACTATTGGGCCAATTGTATTTGATGTTGAGTTCTACATTGTGGATCTAGAGCCAACTTTCAACCTTTTACTTGGACACCCCTGGCTGCACAAGCATCAAGTGATCCCTTGGACTCTCCATCGCATAGTCAAATTTCAGTGGGGCAATGACGTTGTTGTTGTCATGGCGGAAGACCTAGACAAGGAGATGGTCGATATTGTGTCTTTTGTTGATCCCTGGACTGTCCATTTCGACCCCAAGCCCATAGATGTCATGTTTAGGGTCAATAGGTTTGAGTCGGTCAACTTTATGCCCACTCTCGAGAGTGTTAGCCATCTGACTGTTCACAATAACCGCTGTTTAATGGTTGAAAACTTGTGTTGCAAATGGAAATACCAGAAAGGAGCACCACTTAGGCGGTATGACCAGGGAATTGTCGAGCCCATTTCAGTAGAGGAATGGAGCGAGCGCAAAGGACTCAGCTACAAAGGACACCCTTCGAAACCGCACTCATGGAAACGGCCGTAGCTCGTCATCCCTAGAGGTTTTACTAACTTTGTCAGCGTAGGTTGATTTGATCCAAACCAAAGTCAAGCTGCGACAACCTCGCCACGTCAAGACACACTCCAACAGTCACAAGAATGGGTATGCATCGAAGACTACAACTCAGAAGAGGAGGAGTCTATGGAAGAAGTTGCACATTGTTTAGTTGGAGAGATTCATAGATACCTCATGCCAGCACAGTTAGAGAAGGAAACGCGACATTCAGCAGTGCTTGCAGTAGAGTCAACGACAGAGGCGCTGTCATCCTTAGCTTTGAGGACAATCTCACCTAGTTTGTCAGTTCATCAGTCAGCCACCATGTCAGGGTCTGTCCCAGAATTAGTAACAAGGCAGCGGCCACAGCAATTTTATCCATACTATGTTGATTTGCCCTTGGATAGTGAAGAAGTAGACATTATGGAGGCACAAATAGACAGCTTGGTTAGTGACCTTGAGGTCCTTTCTTGGAGTAGCTAGCCGCCCTAGCAGGGGACTTTGCTGAGCATGACTGAGATAGGAAGGACAAGGTAGTTGTGGTGGAGACAGAGTCAGCCATCCCTCAGCAGCAAGACCAACCCTCCATCATGGTCTTGACAAAACCAGAGAGAGCACCCACTAGACTAGTTGAGTTAATCACTCCGCAGTCGGGAGGCAAGTTCAAGTGGTATTGGTTGTTGAAACCTCACCTCAAGCAGGGTAAGGGTCAAAAAAATAAGATCCTGAGCTAGGCTTAGGAGAGAGCACAGGCAACATCACTCATATTAGTCAGTAGTAGGACAGCCGCCACTCAATATCACCCCATGTACATTGTAAGGAAAATCCAAAAGAAATTGAAAAAACAAAAAACCCAAAAAAATTAGAAAAACAAGAAAACCCAGAAAAATTGGAAAACCCAGAAAAAAAAAAAAGGATAGTAGAGGTAGAAGAACATTCCACCATGCTGGTAGTTCCCATAGTGATGGTGATCGCACATTGCAAATACAGAGACACCAGAGTTAGTGTAACCACCGTGAGATGCCAACAAGAACAAGAGCCAGAAGACATTACCACCTCCCAGGTTGCTGTCCCAACCTTCCCAAAGGAAATCTTGCCAGACCTTATAGTGTACGGAGATGAGGATGATCTATTTAGCGAAGAAGACTGCTATGCGACGCTGGAACCCAAATTCTATGATAATAATCTGGAAGACCCAAATCTGCACAAGCAAGAGGAAACCGAGATAGTCAACATTGGCACAGCTAAGGACATCAAGGATGTATGCATCAGCACCCAACTTTCACCACAAACCAAAGTGGAATTCATAGCATTTCTAAAAGAGTATGTCGACGTCATTGCCTGGAGTTATGCCGATATAGTAGGCCTAGACGTCGAGGTAGTGGTGCACATGCTACCATTGAAGCTTGATGTCAAACCAGTCAAGCAGAAACTCAGAAGATGGCAACCTCAATGGCTCGTGAAACTTAAAGAGGAAATCGTGAAGTAGCATACATTGAACTTCCTCAAGGTCGTCCAATACCAAAAGTGGTTGGCCAATGTTGTACTAATACCAAAGAAAGATGGGAAGTCTACATATGCATAGACTACTAAGACTTCAATAAGGCGAGCCCCAAGGATGACTTCCCACTTCCTCACATTAATGTCTTGGTTGACAACACAGTAGGGCATAAAATGTTATCATTCATGGAATGATTCTCAGGATACAACCAAATCAAAATGGCAAAAGAGGATATGGAGAAGACCTCTTTCATCACCCCTGGGGAGTCTTTTGCTACAGGGTAATGCTGTTTGGACTCAAGAACGCAAGCGCAACCTATCAAAGAGCCACGATAGCACTATTCCACGACCTCATGCACCAAGCAATCGAGGTATACGTGAATGACATGATTGCCAAGTCCAAAGAAAGATCATCTCACCTACCTAAGAAAGTTGTGCAACCGTCTGAGGAAGTATAAGCTCTGTCTCAACCCTAACAAATGTGCATTTGGGGTATCATCCAAAAAGCTTCTTGGTTACATCATCAATCAAAGAGGAATAGAGGTGGATCCACACAAAGCTAGAGCCATTATCGACATTCCACCCCTACTATTGAAAAGGAGGTCCAAGGATTATTTAGGTGAATACAGTATATTAGTATATTCATAGCGTAACTCACCCCAATCTGCGAGCCGATCTTCAAATTCCAGAGGAGAAATGCACAAATCCAATGGAAAGATGAATGCCAGGTCGCTTTAGACAAGATCAAGCATCTTTTGATGAAGCCTCCAGTCTCAGTTCCCCCAACACCTTCACAGCCTCTTCTCTTATATCTCTCAACTACATAGCACTCCATGGGTGTAGGTCTAGGGCAACATGATGAATCGGGGCGCAACGAAAGGACAATCTACTATCTAGGCAAGAAGTTCAACAACTACGAGGTCAGGTACAACACCATAGAGAATGTTTGCCTATCTCTAGTGTGGGCCACCCAATGACTCAGATACTATATGATGGCTTACCTAGTATTGCTATTGTGTCGACATGATCCTACGAAATATCTATTCCAGAAGCCAGCACTAGTAGGCAAATGTGTTAAGTGTCAAGTCTTATTATCCCAATATGACATTACCTTCATCACATAGAAGTCAATAAAAGGGCAAGCCATGGCAGATCATCTAATTGATTTACCATTGTCTAAATACTAACTATTGCAGACACAGTTCCCTGATAAAGATATCCTATTCGCCATAGAGGATGAAGAGCCTAATAGTCCTAAAAATGAGTCACAGTGGCACTTATACTTTGATGGAGCTGTCAACAAGAAGTCCATAGGGATTGGTGTGGTGTTATTGACATCGTAGGGACAACTGACTCCATTTGCCAAGAAGTTGACTTTTGAATGCGCTAACAACGAGGCTGAATATGAAGCATGCATCTTGGGGCTACAACTAGCACTTGAGCATGGCGCAAAAAAGTTGCAAGTTCATGACAATGCAATGCTGGTCATCTCATAGATCAATAGTGACAAGGACCCAAAGCTTACTTATGTCATATCATGAATTCCTGCTAAAGCTCGTTAAAGAATTCAAGGACATCCTGTTCTCTTTCATGAACAGGGAGAGGAATGCCTATGTAGACGCACTAGCCACCTTAGCATCCTAGCTCTCGATTCCGGGAGATGACAAACTCGAAATATCAATCACCCACATGGAACAACCGGCCCATTGCATGAACATAGAGGAGGTAGATGCAATAGAGGAGTCTCCATGGTATCATGATATTAAGGTCGATCTGGAATCGAGCACCTCCCACCCAATGCCTCAGCTACAGATAAGAAAACCATGGCACGATTGGCGTCAAAATACATCTTAGGAGATGGACAACTATACTGAAGGTCCTACAACCGGATGCTCTTGCAATGTGTAAATAAGGAGGCCAACAGCCTGATGCTTCAGATCCATGTAGGAACTTGCAGTCAGCATATGAATGGGGTGGTTTTAGCCAAGAAGATCATGCTACAAGGCTACTTCTGGTCGACCCTGGAAGCAGACTATTGTCAATTCGTGCGTAGATGCCACAACTACCAAATCCATGGGAACTTCATCCACGCTCCTCCGCAATAGCTATACAACTTGTTCTCACCATGGCCTTTCTCCACTTGGGGAATAGATGTCATCTGGGCCATATATCCACCGACCTCCAGCGGTCATCGTTACACACTGATAGTGATTGACTACTTCACAAAGTGGGTAGAAGTAGCCTCTTACAAGACCGTCACCGTTGCAGCAACAACAAAGTTCATCAAAAACAACATCATAGCATGGTATGGGGTCCCACATGCCATCATCTCAAACAACGGAAAGAGCTTCATTGGCAAAAGGATTGAGGACTATCTATAGAGCTTAAAGATCAAACATCATAGGTCTTCCCCTTATCAGCCACAAATGAATGGTGTAGTTGAGTCTACAAATAAAAATCTTACCAAAATCTTGAAAAAGATGGCGATGACTCACAAAGATTGGCATGAGAAGCTCCCCTACACATTGTGGGCATATAGAACGTCAATCCGATCTTTCATAGGAGCAACATCGTACTCACTAGTATATGGCATGGAGGCAGTCCTTCTCGTTGAAGTAGAGATCCTATTGCTAAGAATTCTTAGAGAAGCTGAGCTCGAAGAAGCAAAATGGGTAGAAGAGCGCTATGCCCAATTGAATCTCATAAATGAGCACAGACTGCAGGCCCTGTACCATGCTCAATGCTATCAGAGGAGAATGGCAAGATTCTACTAGAAGAAGGTTCAGCCTAGAAGCTTTGCACCTAGCGACTTAGTACTATGAGCAATCTATCTCCCTGATGCTCGTGGAAAGTTTAGGCCCAACTAGCATGGCCCATATGTCATCAAGAGAATCTTCTCTAGGGGTGCAGCAATCCTAGAGGACATGGACCACATAGAGCAATCAGAGCCGATCAATGCATGCTACCTAAAGAAGTACTACACATAACTAGGAGCCATAACCTTGCCTTGCAAAGTCATCATCCACCACCATTGCAGGCATCACCATGCATTTTGCATACCCATACTCTCATCCCGACATTCATGCATTCTGCATTACATTTGCATCCGTGTTTTGTTTTCACATTTGTCCTTTGCATTACAGTAAATAGACTCGCACATAAGCATAAGCATCTCAGGCATCAGCATAATCATAGCCTGGTGATGAAAACCATGAAAAGCTAGCTTGCCTAGGAAGGGGTTGTTCTCCTCAATTGACACTACTAGAGTTTCTTAGACAAGTGAGGGAGCCACCATCCATTGGGAACAATGCAAAGCACCCAAACCCCCCAAAGGACCTACACCTCCAAAGGGAGATAAAATGTTAGGGCGAGAGTAAGAGGGTGAGAAAAAAAATATATGTGTAAGGGCATCGAAAGAAATTGGAAGACAAAAGACGCAAAAAGAAGCTAGTCCTAAACAGAGAGGCAAGTAGAGTAGCTCTACCCCCACCACATACCTTGAGGAGGAGTTGTAGTACGTACCTAGAGAGCCCACATAGCTAAAAGGGACTAGCCACCCCTTCTCCACAAAAATCAAGTAGCCTTAGCCACTGTGACCGCGCATGCCCGACCCGGAGAGGAGGAGGGGTAGGGAGGAGACCACAGCCATGCCAATGAATGGCGAAGGCGCAAGGATAGGATAAAAGAAAAAGAAAAGGAGTCACCACCTAGTCATTTAGGGAAAGACGAGGAAAACCACAAATGGATGAATGCATGCATGGGATGCAGATAGGAAGGCTGGATGTCTACTAACCAGAGGATGGGTAAGGATTCCTGTTACGCACGAGGAAGGTATTAGGCACCCTCGTACGCCCGA
>JAMKQA010205924.1:0-10848 GCA_024699735.1 Posidonia australis
TTTTATTAATTAAGGTTTTCAATGGATTTTCACTTTGATTAGGATTTTTACTTATTTATTTGGATTTTAATTTCTTTTCACTTGATTAAGGTTTAAAATTTTGAATAATTAGGATTTTATTGGATTTTAAGTTGATTTAAGTGGGTTTTATGTGGATTAGGGTTTTTGTTGGATTTTTAAATGGATTTGATCAAATTTTATTTCATTAGGGTTTTTATTAGGGTTTCATGGGATTTTGGGTGGATTTTAATCGGATTTAGGTTGATTTGCTGGATTTTAGGTTTAATTAGGTCAGGTGGGCTAATGTGGGCCTAATTGGGCTTGTGTGGGCTAGGGTTTTGGTGGTTGCAACCAGAGCATCAACTGGAGGAGTCTGCTGCCAAGTGACTTCAAAATCGGGGTGTCTACAATGGGTATGGGTACGGGATTTGAATAATTTTTATTCCATGTGAAAGTAGACTTTGAATGCTTGATTTGAGGATTTTTGTGGATTTTTGGCTCACTAGAAGTGGATGTGCTCAAGGTCGCAACTCTAGTGAACGATTATTTTAGAGCAGATTTTATTATGCAGAAATCGCTTGAAACGACATATCGAAATCATCTGATATGCTGAATCAGGAAATTTCGGCATACCAAATTTAACCGATATGCCGAACCAAGCCCTGAACCAAATTTAAGTATTTTAAGAGTTGATTATACATACACACACACACACACACACATATAGGCAAATTATCAGATGAGGCCCAACCTCACTTTTGTATGATAAAGTCCTTCATCTCCTACTGTACATTTTGTATCTTACGATTTAGATTTAAAGGTGTTTTAAAATATATTTAATTACATGTGTTGATAACTCAGTAATACTTTTTTTGTGGTCCAAGTTAGTAGCCTTGGTTTTGATGAAGAAAGGCTACTTTTTTTTTTCACATGGGTAATACTTTTTTGTAACCCAAGTTAGTGGTCTTGGTTTTAATGAATAAAGGCACTGTTTCTTTTTCAAATAGGCATTTATTGTGAATGTTACAATGTAGATCTTTATTGTTATCATTTAATAATAATATAACAACTACTAAGTTCGTTAATGTGAGTATATTAACATTAGATGTAGGCATTTATACCAATTTAAAATATTGGTTATCATGCAAGTAGTTTCACCAACATACTTACAAAACTATCACTAATGGTGGTAGTGGTGATAGATATCTATGGCTCACATGATAGTATAATAACTATACTAAATTGAAATCTAGTTGTAGGCATTGCTAATAAAGTTGAAACTTATGACCCTACAATAATTATTCTTTTAGTAATCATTTTCCGTGTTCCAATAGGAATCTCAAATGTTTTTTTTAATTTGTAACATTTCTGTTTTTTAGTTTTAGTTTCAACTTCACACTTCCTTGTTTTTTTTAGTATCACCTTTTTTTTCCTTCTTATTTTAGGTTTTGGTTACTACTTTTTCCTGTTTATGTTTTAGTGTTATTACGCTTCTCTATTTTAGTTTTAGTATTCGAGATTTGTGGATAAGGTTTCGTAATGATGGTGAGAAGGATGGCAGCAGGGTGGAGGGAAGAGCGGTGAGTCATAGAGACGGTGGAGAAAGTAGCGATGCAGAGTAGAAGACGACAAGGGATGAGCCCTGTCCTCACTTGTTATGTAAAGTCATTCATCTACTACAATTAATATTCTATTATATGGTTGAGATTAAAAGGTGTTTTAAGATGTATTTAATTGTTTGTATTGGAAAGGAATTGATGACTCAATAATTCATTTATATTGTCCACATTAGTGGTTTGATTTTAACGAAGAAAGGTTGTTTCTTTCACATAAACATTTATTATTGACGGTGGTCCATTTGAATTCCCAAAAAACTTAACTTGTCCAAGAATAATCATTTACATAAAGTAAAACTATTTCACCCATGTTTCGTTTTCTCTACCTATTAATTTTAGTTTTGGTCTAACGATTACATTTTGTTACGTTAATAATTTTTGTATTTTAGTACAAATTTTGGTATTTTGTTTTGGTGAATTTTATTATGGTAGATATAAAGTTTATCGTATATAAAACTTACGATTTCAGTGTTACGTTAACGATTTTTTGCCTATTAGTCATAGTTTTATGTTTCTTTGAATTTTATTATAGATATTTGTCTCAAATTGATGAGTACAATTTTATCATAACGAAAAAAATTTACGTTAACAATTTTATAATTTAGTTGCTCTTTAGAGACAAAAAAACTTGCCTCTATCTATAGTAAAGCAACACGAACATGACTTATCATACACAACTTGTGAAGATCTTATGTGATTTAACACCACTTATGTGAAGATCTTAATTGATAGATCTTGAAACGAAGGAAGATCTTAATGCATCAGAAAGGTTGTTGAAAGTGGAAGCCAATGCAAAAGATTCAGAAGCCATGTTTAATTGTTTTTTATGTCAAAACTCTAGACTAAATTGATCCATCAAATGAATTTATTCAGATTCAATGGATTAACCATTATACAACAGAACACCAGGCACATCATCTTGAAATTGAGTGGTTTCTTCCATAGCCCTTTCTATCATATCGTAGTTTGTGTTGATTTTGAACATGTAGTTGTTAAATTCAAAGCTTAGAGAGTAGTGATCCATAACTATTGGTCGAATTCTTCATCAATTAAATTAAAAAAATTCACAACTTGATATCTAAAATTTACATCACAGAATTTCCAATTCCAAAATCTTTGGTGACCTTTTGATTAATCTAAAAACAGTCAAAATTTTTATGACTGAAATTAATACTAATTTCACTATTATATTTGGATTCTTATGTTCTCAAATATCACTAGTCAATAAGAAAGAAACAAAGGAAACATAACCTTCTTCTGAGATATTCATTAGTGTTGTTGTTCCTGGCTTCTATACCACCACCACCAAAATACCAAGAGACTACAACATTTTACAAAAAGAGGAGAATTAGAAAAGAAGCAACAGCAGAATGGATTTGGGATAGGCTAAGACGACGAGAGGAGGAGGGTGCATCATTCCTGTTCCTCTTACCAATGTTTCTGCTTTCGTCATCGCCGGTGTAGGGGTTCCATCTTGGATTGCAGTGCTCGACGGTGGTGGGAACATTGGAAGTAAGGAGACTATTGAGGGTGGTGGGACAGTCCATCTTGCAGCCGTCAGCAAAGCAAGGCAATGATGGGGATGTAGTTGCGGAGGGAGGAGGAGAGGGTGTGGAATTGGGAAGAGAGAGATATAGGAGTTTTGATGTTTTTTTAATCTAGATTTACTTTTTGTTGTTTTGAATGAAACGAAATCAATGAGGAACACTTCACAATATTTTGAAAATTGCTCCTACTTATTAACATATCTTTGTTGATTTCAAAGAATTTTTTTAGACGGTTAGGATGTAAACAAGAGATTCAAGATTAATGGCTTGGATTATGGGCCTCACATACAAAAGTGAGGCTAGACCTCTCTAGATAATGACTCTCTCTCTCTCTATATGTATATAAATCTTGGAGTGATAATTAAATTGACACGATAATGATTAGAACAATCATTAGAATGGTTTTAGGGATTGTTTTAAAAGCATTAGCAAGAAAATTCCTTGGATATGGGTAGACTAAAGGATGATAAGACACAGAGGTAATAAGCTTTTTCCAATGGTTTAGAATTGTACAATAGGAATCAAGATGTCATTCCTAGGATTAGGATTTGATTGATTTTGTGTGTGTGGTGCACTGGAAAGTTATCCAATGGCACTGCCTAGTGGTGTTTGGCATTGACCTGGCTGTATTTTCAAGGGACACAAGCCAGCAGCTGCCTCACACCTTGATATCAGAACATAAGGTTCTGCTTGAGATTTTTGTTAGTGTCCAATCTTGTAAGTCAAGTAGAACTTCGAGATTGTTACTTTGATTTTGATATGACTGTGTGCGCTTGATAGGAGAACTGTCAAGGCTTGGGTTTTCTTAAGCTGTGGTTTTCGGATTTCCAGTTTTTGATCAGTCTTAGGCACTATGTTTCGTGATATTCTGCAAAGTTAATTAAATAAATTCGAAATGGATTTTGAAAAGAATTTGAAGAAAAAGAAATGAGTTTGTTTGCAAAGGTTTAAATGATTTGTCGAGAATAAAACCATTGAGTGATTTAGAAATGATCTTTTCAAAGGATTTAAGAACGTAGCTTTGAATTAGTGAATTTCTGTAATGTTTTGTGGCATTTTGAGACGACTTAGGAAAATGATTGAAAAAAAAGGATTTCCAAAAGAATTTGAAAAAGACATGCATAGTTTGCTAAGGATTTTGAAAGGTTTTCCGAAGTTTTTTGTTTACTGAGGTCAAGAGACCGACGGGGCGTGTCACCAAAACCAAGGGGTGTGACGACATTCTTGAGGTGGTAGGACACGTTGCCTAGGTTAGGGGTGCATACGATTCTATTCGATTCGCTTCTAATAAGAACCATAAACCAAACCATACCTATCGGTTCTGACTATATTGGAACCAAACCGAACTTTGCATATACTTGGAATCAAATTAAACCGAACCGTCCAAAAATCAATCGGTCGGTTGAGTTCTCTGTTCTTAATCTAAATATCATACAATAAACATCCATAGCATTAGAAGTTTGAATTTTCATGTCATTTGATAAATATCTCCTAATCTTTTTGAAATAGTTAACAAACACTAGTAAATATCTACAACAATCAACTCCATTATAAAAAAAATTGTTATTTCAATACATGAAAAACCTACTGACATACATGAAAATGAACATTGAATATCAACTACTGGACAAATAAACAATGGACATACATGAAAATTTAAAAATGAAAATAGGCATTGAATATCAATTATCAACTGCTACTAGCATAAATTGGACAACAGAATCACTAGACAAATGGACAATGGCCAAACATTAATATTAAAAAATAGATACTAGTAGTTAGTGCACCTCTAGCCTAGGTTGAGGCTTGAGACCAAGAGGCTAAGATAAGTGTCCATCGGATCCTGGAGGTATGAGACTCCTGAATTGTCGTTCACGAGGCCAAGGCTGAGGTCAACCAATCGAGAGTTGGCTGAACTTGGAGGTATGATACTCTGTTTGTTCTGGACACCAATGATCCAGAGTACTAAATGTACACAGAGATACGTGGCAGTGAGGCTAAGGAGTATGAGACCTTTGTGTAGTTGGACGTGATACCCTGATTAGTACATATACTAACACTATTGTATGTCAATTGAGGCTAGGGGTGAGGAACCACTAGTTATTCGGGCACCGAGACTGAGACTTTAAGATGCCTAGTGAGGCATACCCTGTAAGGTGGTGCTTAAAGAGGACAGCTTTCCCGAAGAGAGTTAGTAGAGGGTCCTGCAAAGAGGCGGGATATCAAGACGGGCAGGCTCTTCCACAAGGTGGTCATTCCACTGTAGTGCAGACACTGTTGGTTGCGTTTTGGTGGACTGCTTGTGACCAAGTGTCGATTGCTTAGCGTTGGACAGCACGACACACTAGAGGCCTGTGGACAGCTCTAAGGAGTGGTTACAGCCATTCGTGGTGGTACAACGAGTTTAGGGTTGCACCCTAACTACTGCTTGTGGCCAGTATTTGTTGAGACTTTATGATTTTTGCTTGTAAGTGGCGCTGTTTTGTTTTCGTCCGTGAGTAGTGTTGAGTTGTTTGAGCCCGAAAAGGGTATTGACTTGTTTGCGTCATAAGTGGTGTAGTGGTTTTTAGAAAATGACGGGTGTTGTGCCAGTTTTGAAATATGATTTGTTTTTTCTAACTAAGCAGAGGCTCAATGTGAGTGTGGTACTCTCTTATGGTTGTGGGCTTGATTTGACAATAGTGATCATTTCAAGTATGCATAAAGTTTTGAAAATCATGCATATGGTTTGAAAATAAAGAAATTGATTTTTTAAAGACATGAGTGTAAATTTGAAAAGATTGGTTTTCAAAGGCAAGATTTCTAAAGATTTGTTGTTGGTGGGGCAAGGGAGTATTATGCCATGATTGTGTATAGCCTCCAAGAGAGAGACTAAGGTATCTTGTGTTTTGTGGGATGTGTGTTGGGTGACCTTTTAGTAGTTACTCATGTGTATTTATTTGATGTTTTTTACAAGTATAGGATAGAATTAGGAGTTGCTAGTGCACTCAAAGCTGGAGTAAGTTGACCACACATCAAAGGTTTTGGGTAAGTGTTTAGTTTAATTTAATTTAATTAATAGTATTTTTATTTATGTTATTTAATGTTGGATTTAGTTTTAAAAATGATGCAAGTAATTAAAAAAACTATGTGTAGCTAGATTTGATAATGACTTGGAGCGGATTGTTATATAACACCAGAACACCATTTAACAGGATTATAAGTACAGAGTATCCAAAACATCACTCAACATACCAAAACAGGCTACTACACTGTCAGGCCGAATCATACCTAGAAAGTGCATTGGCAACTTGCACCTAGAAGTTGCACCCCAGGCTGTACTTCCAGTTGTAGAGCACACAGAGGTCGGCATCCATTTGTGCCAAATTTCATTCATCTCTTGTACATAATTAAGCTTAGCAAATTATATACCAAACTGAAAGAAATCATGTAAGCTTTCTTTTAACATCAAAAACACAAGATTTCATGCATTATAGCTTGAGAAATCCATTGAAGAAGCTTGGATGTATTATCAACCATAATTAAATTTTTGAGATTAAAAATTGCATATTCAATCAAAAATCACGAAATCACTTCCATCATGCTCAAAATCACACAAGGAACAAAACCATGCAAATTTTACACAAAATAGAGCTAGGATGTGGAATGTGCTCCTTAAAAACAATACACAATAACTGTCTTCTTTGGTATCAACGGCCACTTTAAGAGATTCCAACCGACTCCACACACTTCAGAGTCCTCCACGGATACACAAGCATCGTCCCAATCTCAATTCCCTTGAACGAGCACCTCTCTCTTTCTCTCCTTCACTCTTTGTCTCTCTCTGCCCCCTGGTCTGAATTGTCGAGGAGAACGAGAAAGAAGAAGAAGAAGAAGAGAAGGAGGAGGAGGCTTCACGACGAAGGTAGTGGACTTGGCTTGCTGGAGAAGACAATATTGGTTGGCTTACAGGAGAAGAGAACATTCTTCTTAAATAGCCTCATGCATGCAAGTCACGACGATTCCCAGTTCACCACTCCATAAGAAACGAACCCACGTTTGCGGGCACAACCACTCCACCGTTGCCGCAACAACTCTACAAACACGGCCATATCCAATCAACTATGCGGACATAGGGTTAACTCAATTGCACCACCTTATTGTGCCAAGAGAGTACGCCACAAAGGCACATCGAGAATCTACTCCAGATATTTGCACCTCTAGTTAATTTCTGATCCAAAATTAAGGCAAAACCCAAACATCATTTAGAAAGCCCATAAATATTGACCACGTGTCAGTAATACCTGTCTATAATCAAATTTCATTAATTCCAGTTATTTTCAAGCATAATTAATTTTAGGGTGTTACACAAACAAAACTATAAAATATATACAAAAAAGTGAAAATAAAAATATTTTCTCTTTTTTTGATCTACCATAAGGGGGATCTTTTTTTCTTTAGCAAGCACGCCTTAAGATGTCTGACTTTGATTTCTTGTTACTAATAGCCTAGTCCACTTCCATGCATTTACTTTCCGCGATTTTTTCCTTTTTTCTTACTTGCCATATTGGAAGGCCAACCTTACCACCACATGGAACTAACTTACTAACATTTACTTTCCAGCAATTTTTTTTTCCTTTTAGTTGCCATATCATAAGGCTAACCTACCATCACCTAACACTAACTTACTAATATTTACTTTCCTACAATTTTCCTTTTCTTTTCGGTTTCCATATCGGAAGGCTAATCCTATCACCACTTTGCTTTTAAGTTTTTTATTATCTTTTTCCAGTTATTAATAACACCTCTCTTTAGTGGGCTGTACCGTACTAACATGATTCTTGCAAGAAAAAATATCACCACTTTTTAGTGGGCTTGTATTGTACTAACTCACTTCTTGTATGATGTAATATTGCCTCTTTTTAGTGGGTAGGAACTATTCCAACAAATTTTGGTGTAAGTGGGTTCCTATGTAGAGTCATTCTTGTAAAGAAGGTAAAATGGACTCCACAAGTAAGGAAGTACTAGTAGTCCATTTGGTCTTGCTTCAACTTCTAAACTCAAGTATTGTCATACCTTAGCTTTTGAAAATATAAAGGAATCACTATTCCATTTGGTAGAACTGTTGGACCATTGTAGTTTTTGGAGAGAAGTTATATGCTCAAAAGTTGTTCAAAAGCTTTACAAAACGGACCTTAGGTATGCCTCTAGAAAATCATTGTTAGTCCAAAACTTTAGGAGGAGTCCTACTCAGACTAGGTCTACCAAAATGCTTAGACCTCCTAAGGCTACTAACCTTGAGGAGCTACTACATTCCGAAGGGCCCTACAATGTTGTTTGTTTTGAGGAGCATGTCCAACCACCTGAATTCAATGTCGAAACTTGAATAAATGAATTAAGACAGATGACAACTGAATTAGCACAAAATGTAGAACCATTGACTCATCAAACTAGGGGCAATCTCGATCTAGAGACATGCGTACTAAAACCTTAAAACAATACGATGAAGAAGACCAAAACAACCTCAATTTAGGAGGTGTGAAGGTTGCATAAGAATCTTGTACCAAAGGAGAGGCAATCCCTCTTCATTAGTTCAAGATCAAGGAGCATTTGCATCCCCGAGTCATGAAGAAAATATCCCAAGTCCTTGGAATGACTATTTCAAGAAGATGGAGTCTAGTGTAGATTTGTAAGAGATAACACCCATGCCATCAAATTCCAAGACCTGCGTGTATACCCAAAATTCACCATCCTAAATGACTTTCAACTTCCATTGTTTGATAAGTAACAATGAGAAGGATTGCCCAATCTTTCATCTTCGAGCTTATTACAGTGACAAGGCTCCTTTGAAAGTTGATGAACGCCTATTGATTTGGCACTTTCAGAAAAGCTTCATCACCCAAATCTTAGCTAGTTTACTTCATTAATCTTACCATCCATAACCTCTTGGGAGAAATTATCTTCGGCATTACTCGACCAATACTCATATAACCTAGATGCAATGCCAAGGAAAGAAGATTTGGAGGCTTTGTGGTAAAGAAGCAATGAGACCTTCACTAAATATGTTGCAAGGAGGTGAACCTTGGCAACGCAACATAAAATAAAAATTCCTAATGATGAGGAATGCACTTTGCTCGATGTCCAGATGCTTGTCTATCCATAGGGTAACACCTTTGCTAATCTCATTAAGAATGGTACCATGGTGGAAATTGCCATTCGCAATGGATGCCCTCCAGCATGTGAGGCAAGTTTAGGAGCATTCCAAAAAAAGATAGAAGTAAAAGAGGTTCAAGTTGTTAATGACATCTCAATCTTAGCATTAGTACTAAAAACTCTTATGACGAAGTCACCTACAAAAGCTAGATCCACACCTAAGCAGACTATAGCTGATCAAATAGGTCATCAATGTGGGGCAAAGGATACTTGTTCTTTACTGTTATTTGGTTTAATATCCGGTAATCTATGTACAATTAGAGTAAACTATCGTTCTTGCGAATGAACAAGACAAGCGCTTCCCATGAAGATACACTTGACCCATTGAAACCCTTGTACAGCAACAACTCTTGCAACTTCGACTTGAGTTCTCTCAATTCTGTTGGTACGATGCGATATGGAGACTTCGACATAGTGCTAAATCCTGGAACCAAATCAATTGAAAACTCTACTTTCCTGTAAGGTGGCATGCTAGGCATCTCGCTTGAAAAAACATCGAGATATTTACACACCACGGAAATGTTATAAACTCCTAGCTCAAGAGACGTGGAGGTAGCTAAGTACCTCACACATCCCTTAGCCAACAACTTGTAAGCCTTCATTGCTGAAATAATGACTATAGGCTCACTCTTGCACACACCTTGTATAAAGAAGGAACCATTGCCAATAGAACCAAAATACACCCTCCTTCGAGTATAGTCAATCAAAGTGGACTACTGAGCGAGTCAATCCATACTAAGTATTACGTTGTACTCCTACATGTACATAATGATGAGATTGGCATCAAACTCCTTGTCATTTAGCTTTATGTTGACAGACTACAAATGTTTCCAAGCTAAATTGCGCTCCCCCAATGGCATCACTACATTGAGATGAAAGGCTAGTTTCGCTAGTCTATCCTCCATCTCCACCGTAAAAGACTTAGAGATATAGGAGAAAGAATTCCCCGAGTCAAACAAGACTTTGGCCATTTGTCCCGCCGCATGAAAGGAACCTAATGACCAAGCACACACGAATAAAACAACATTCTCAATTAAACAATAGTCTAGAATACAAAGGAAATTACAAGTAACACATGGAGGGTTACACAACACAAAATTAAAAGTTCTTACCCTCCACAACATCTCCAGAAGGTTCTGTTGGATACTAAGGGGGGGTTTGTGCACCCAGAAAGTAAAGGAAAGGATTTCACAGGAATTCTATTTCCTGTTGACCACACAAAATAGAGGTGTTTGTGCACCAAACCAGAAATGATTTTAACGGAAACTGGATTCCTTCACTTTCCAAGGTATATAATAACCAAATCTACCCATTTCCCACCCCCCGGTGGAATTTCAACAGATTCGCTCCTCTCCCAAATCTATCCTTTTCCTGTGCCCTATCCCCCTCGTCGACGCAGCGCCTCCTCTCCCCTGTGCCCTATCCTCGTCGACGCAGCGCCTCCTACCTCGTGCCAGTGCCACCTCTGTCCGACGCAGCGCCAGTGCCCCTCC
>JAMKQA010205925.1:0-10375 GCA_024699735.1 Posidonia australis
GAATATAAGGGATAAGTCTCAAGTGGGGAACTTGAGGAGTAGACTAAGCCGGGGTTGGCTGAACCACTATAAATCTAGTGTCTTTGCGATTGAATGTTCTTTGTGTTAAATTCTTGAATTGCATAATAAATACCAAAGACATAATTAAAACCGGAAAATCTCTATTCAACCCCCTCTAAAGAAGCCTTAGTATCCAACATCTACAAGTCTAGATATTTTTGAATCCAGACTCTATCCACTAAACAAACAAGTTTATTTGGTTCGAGTCTACGGGTCTATGAGTCTTATTCTCTAGATCATTGCCCTAACTTCATACGTCTAAACTCATGGAACTTAATTCTAAGCCCGACCCATCGATAGGACAAGTTATGCTTCTTCTTTCAACAAAGCTAACCTACATTCTTTGAAAGTTGAATAACTATTGAACTAAACATGTGCAATGCATGTATTTACTATACAAGGAAAATAATAAGATTATAAATATATTTTATGTAATATCTTTTATATTTTTATTTCAAATTTTAACAAATACATTTTCAAATGTAGAATGAGAACATAGGAGTGTGTTTACATCAGATTAATTATTCATTTATTTAAAAAAGTTTTTTGTAAATGTTATAATACTAAATGACTAAAATTTAAAGTTCTTAGAATATTAATCAATATTAACATTATTAGAGTATATATTTAATAATTTTGTAAATATATTGATTTTAAGAAATATTAAAGAATGCATTGTTATATGAATTTTATAATATAATATGTATTTCTAAATAATGTGCATCATTGTTGATGATGAAAATTTAAAGGCCTAATATTAAGGACTGGGCCAAATCAAGTTGAAGTTTGCGAAGATCTTACCCAAGCCCAAATCATGGCTCTGAGTAATCGTAGGCAGATTGGGTTGAACTAGGCCATATTTAAATAACCAAGACTCACACCAAGCCCTAGCCCAACTAGAATTAAAAAAACCCTCGTAGACTAAAATAAAAGCAATAATATAACAAGCAATACTAAATTATCAAAGATCTTGTTTTGAAAAGTCAATATAAGTTGAAACTACATTAAAAAATTAATTCCAACTTATTGTTCATGCATTGCAATAAACTCCAAAGTGCTCACACTACTTGTCCCAATCAATTTTATATTTAACATTCTAAATGTCTAAATTAACATCGCAAAGTTGAAATTTAACATCCAAAAAGTAATTCAATTTAAAATTTCATCCTTCACTCTCATATCATTAATGTTAAGGTACCAACTTTTATACAAATAAATAGTCAAATACTCACATGATAATAATGAAGAATCAACAAGTATTAGGTGGGTATTTACGCATTACCCACCTTGTCCTGTTTTATATGGATAAGAGTTCAAATAATTTTACCCTGTTATCTAGTTATCAGTTAGCTATTTCACCAGTATTTTGATGTAAACGTTTTAATTAATCGCAAGTGTACGACATACTATGTAAGGCGTATACAAGTATGGGTCAATCCACAGAGACTCATGACTTTCAAAACTTTGATCGTAAAATGCGAATTAGAAAATTAAGAGAAATAATGATGGATTATATTTAAAGTTAATTAAGAGGAAGGATCACAAAGAGATTATCAATAGTAAAACCACATCTAGTGTTTCTATAAATTAGATTATAGTAGATCGTACAAATATCTAGTTCATTATATCTTTTGCAATAAGCTCAACTATCAAAGTTTATTATTAAACAAAAATAATGCATAAAGATGAAACACCTACTATACAATATCAAGGTCTAACATGCAACTAGCAAAAATAAATTATAAAGAAACATCATTCTATACTGGTCTATCAAGTTGCATGTTAACATAATATAGCAAGATAATAAGATGTATGAGACATTTCTTATTTCTATACAACAATCATTATGTATAGACCATGACAGTACATGATTAACAATGATTTATTAAAATATAATTGTAAAAGTATATAATAAGAAAGAGACAATAATCATGAAGCATAGAAAACAAGATCAGACTAAATATTGTAATCATATCCTAAATCTAACTTCAAGAACCTTAAATGTAAAAAGAGATTTAGTTACTCATGAAGATAACAGAAAATAAAAATTCAAATAAAGGACATAAAATAAAAGACATAATTGAAGGAAAAATAAACTTTTATTGATAAATATTGAGATTACATTAGAAGAAAAAATCTAAACGTAATAGGCAGAAGATGATCCCGTAAATCTATATAAAGGGTTCTTTTATAGACTTACAAAGACTTGCTTATGTCGAAAACAAATCCGACCACAAAATTTGAACTTTAATTTTAAATACAAGATATTTATAACTAAAAATCATAACCACAAAAGATTAAGGATTCGTTTAGTAGAGCTTTTGGACAGCTTTTGAGCATATAGCTTCTAGTCAGAAGCTAGCTTCTACACTTGGGTTTAAAAATTGAAGCTCTACTAAACGGACCTTAAGTCAAAAATATCTTCTATGGACGCGTAACGTGCTTTTTATGCAATCAAACACCTTTGAGGTGTCCATGTCAGTCGAAATTTTATCTGTCTTGATCAATTTGTTAGTTGATATTTCTCCCAATATCGACGTACATGGAAAACATGAATTTAACTTCTCGACGTAACTCCACTATTTTTCATGGAAAATTCTTTTCTTTTCTGACACATTTATTCTTTTTCAGCACATTTATTCTTTTTCCTCTTTTTTTCTAAATTCTTTCTAGGTCTCTAGATTCATGCAAAATTTACATTAAAAACCTCGAGTAACATTATATATACATTAATTAATAAATATGGGGAATAAAATATGTATGAATTATGAGTTAATCAAACACCCTTATACCTATCTTTTACTAGTTTTCGAGTAAAACTAACTTTACCTAACAAAAAAAATCCTAACTCACTTTCGTAAGAATCGCAATTACACTAAGCATGTATAATAAATCTTTAAATCCTTAGGTTGCCTTAGTAGATAAGTGGTATCTTGTGAATGTTTGCAACGGATTTATCCATAAAATCTTAGAATAAAAAGAATAAAGAAAGTGAAAAATAAATAAAAGAAAAAATTTACAGTATCCACAGTAACATATTCAACTAAAAAGATTTAAAGTTTTCAAGTGTCATAATCCTCTAATTTAACCTTTATTGAGAACCATCATCTTATCATCATTAAGGCTCCATCTTATTTTTCACATTATCTTCTTAAAATTACTCATATATACTTTGTGTTTGTGAAATAAATCTTAGCATGAATTTTCAAATCCAATCTATCACCTTAGTAATTTTATTTTATTGACTTGTGTCTTACTTTCTTAGACTTTTTTTAGTTACCCATTTAGCGAGCTTTAGGTCACCAGATGGCTTTAAGTCACCAGATGTGAAGGCACCCTCGAGAATTTAATCATTCGAATAACAAAAGCGTCAAAGACAAGAATTTTTTTTTCTTTTTTATCCGTTAATCACCTTTGTACATGAATATCAAAGCTTATTGAGGCATGATATCCAGTAATTCAGTGATTATTAGATATTTATTTCTTCTTATTATTAGTTTTTTAATTGCTAAGGTGTTTCAGGTCTTCATTTGTTCCCCCAGCTAAGGCCTAGAGTGACAGCGCAACAAAAGATACATATGAGTTATAAATATTTCAGATGATACTATTTTTCAAATTTTTCCTTTGTTCTTTGAATAATAAGATTCTCAATCACTCAGTCTTACCTTGAAATTTCAAACACAAAGTTACTAATTCACTCCTAATTGATTAGATCAATGTAGATAGTTCTTAATTTTTTTTTGAATGCAAAGGAAAAAATAAAATTAAACAAAAATACAAAAAACTTATTTTTAGTTTTTTTTTCTATTTTTCTAAGGAAATTGAAAAGACACAGAGAAACTTCCTTTACAACTAACTCATGCATTATTCTGAATATATGCAGTAAATATGATATGATCAATAAATTGAAATAAGACAAGGACAATGTTACTGGATTAGGGATGAAGCACTCCTACTGCTAATACATATATATGTATAATGATTTAGGTAGAGGCCTAGCCTTCCAAACTTCTTCCCTCTTTTTAAAAAACCATTTCAGCTCATCCTCAGTTAATTTAGCAATATCTTTCTTTGTAAGTGAGACTATAAAGATTCCATATTCCTCATATGCATTTTAAGTCCATGGGTGGATGTCTATATAAGATGGCATATGAGATAATTTAGTGATAGAATCCAAATAATGAGGTAAAACATAAATAATGGAACCAATGTATTTATCATTAGATGAAAAAGATAACTCGTGTAGGGACCCATGAGGGATAGGAATACGTTCAATTTCGACATTGACTATTTACTTATAGACCTTTTCAGTAAACTTCTCTGCCTTGGTCTTTTAATACTTATTGGAATTCTTAGACTTGAACTTAGCCTTAATTTTGGGTCCAAGTCCCATATACAAAACATTGAGATTTTCGAGATGGATTGATTATCTTTTCTGAAAACATTAAATTTTGTCACCATGTTCTCAAATGTAAGCTTCAACATACTATTTCGACAATTGATTAGGGCAATGGATGTGGTCAGAAATGGTCGACCCAAAATGATAGGTATTTGACCCTTAAGGTTGAGACTGATTGAGTCTCTAGAACAATGAAATCCATAAGATATATGAATCTCCCAACATTCATAGGTTTTTTATGGACCTATCTGGTAATTGTATTGTAACAGAAGGAGGTTTGAATTCTCCTAATCCTAATTGCATGTAGATAGTGCAAGGAAATAGGTTGATACTTACACCTAAGTCAAGGAGCGTATTATCAATAACATAATTTCCAATAACACAAGTAATAGTAGGATAATCTAGGTCCTTCTGCTTCATTGACATTGGGTTGGTCAAAATGGAATTGACATTAGTAGTGACGAATGCCTTCTTTGGTATCTAAGTTGTTTTCTTCTGAGTACATATGTAACGCCCCTACCCCTGAGGTGCTACTTAACATAGCATCGTCCCTAATTATCATCATTTACAGTAATTAAAATAACTAGGGAAAGACTATTATCCAAAAATGGTGTGTGGCAACTGGCTCTGAAACTTATATATTGGTGACTGAACTGCACTCTAGTTACACACCTAAAAACCAAACATAAAAAGCAAAATACGCGTGAGTGACATCTAAGTTACCCACTATGCACCTAACTACGGAAAACCACGAGAAAACTCTAATCTTTATTAGTTAGAAAACTATTTCACAAACTCGAGAATCATTTTTCTAAACTATGCCATTTCAAATCATTTTCTTTATTCAAATCTCTTACATTTTCAATACTTATGCATTTCGAGAAAACCATATTCTCGACAAGATCCATCCCAAAACCATAAGGCCACACATAGCTCAAAACTCAACACACATTGGCTGGTAACTGACTAAAACCTCGAGTCTCAACTTGTACTGGAACTTAGCTAAAACCTCAAGCCAAAACACAATCCAGTTCTAATTCAAAACCACATACTCATTCACATTCATTTTCAATATTGTCATCATGATCAGAGGTAACCCAACTACAAGCAGTCGGTGAGGTCGCAACCCCTATCCTATTGCAATGCCGTGATGAATTTCCCTGTGAAGGAGGACACTGTCTTAGCCTACAAGCCTCAACATTTCATTTTTATCACTTATGCACAGGGATACGTCTCTTCATGACGTCCCTCAATGTTCGGTCACTTGGGTTTACACATCTAGGCTCAGCAAACACCATCTCATATGGGGTATTCTAGTCTCCTTTAAATGTCCTAAGCCTTAGCAACCACGGTTGTATCTGAAAACTGTTTCCATTAGAGTCTCATACCCCTACAACATTACCGACACTAAATTCACGTGGCCCCGAATCACACAAAAATTCACTTTTCAAAACATGTGGTTTTCTTTAAAAACCACTTTCAAATCCTTTTATTATAGGAAATCACATTCCATAAATCATCCTCCCATTTATAGGGGAGATTCCATTAAAATCTCATATGCCATAAATCATTGAAAACCATTCTCATTTCATAAACATAGGACTCATGCCCAAAAACACTTCAAATCATTCATTCTTTATCATGGAAATCATTTCTTATGATTCAAAATCTCATTATGTGGAATATTCTTAAATACAAGCCAAAACCACATAAAAACTCATTCATAACCATCATTTATCAAAATCTCATCATTAAGGCTTTGGGCTCTAGTTTAACATACTGAACCAAAATGGTAGACCAAACCTAGATTAGAAACCTAAAATAGTCGATTGTATTCTTAGGATGGTCATTCAAAATTTCCTAGAACGATAGACTGATACATTTCGATCGCTCGAAACAGGTACTTGGGGCCAAACTAACAGAAAAACGACATATCAAATCCATTCAACATACCAAAATATGCGATTTTGAAAAATAACCCCAAGCCCTAGGCTACTTGTTCATACCAATTCTAGCAGCAGATCCATCTCTGGTGAATCATAATTCATCCAAAATCTACCAAATGTAAGGCTCTAAGCTAGCTACCATTTGAGATAAATTTCATTCAAAACCATTAACTATGCCTTTTGGAATAAAATCATAAGCACAAAAAAGAAGAAGCTAAAAAACGATCACTGTAGCACACATTCCATAAAACATCGAAAAATCCATCATAATTCACCATAAACCACGAATAAGGCATAAATCACTCCTAGGCATGCATTCCTACTCATTCATACCAATTCCACAATTTTTCATGATTTTATCATGCTTTTATCATGGATTTCTACCATTATCCATAAACACAGAAACAAAAGGGGGAGGGACGCGTACCTCTTCGGTGAGCCACACACCTCACCGACGAGTTCTCCCTTCCCTCTAGTGGACTCTAGGCCTCCTGATCCTCAAGCGAAGCTCTGACACCTCTGCCCCACCTCTGGCCTTCTCTATCTGACTCCACTCCTCTAGTTTTCTCCTCTAGCACGATCTCCGGATGCCCTAAAGCTATGGCCTCCACCTCCCTTTATCTTCTCCTCTCCCCTATCACCCTCAAATCCCGTCGGCCACCAACTTCCACCGCTAGCAAGGAAGAGACGAGACGGGAGATGTAGGCTTGTGAGTCTGGGGAAGGAAAAAGAAGGAGAAGAAAGAAGGCGCGTGAAATGATCACTGTGCATGATTTGGCTAGAAGCTAATCAGGATTCCATGCACACACATAGAGGAGCCACAATAGGCCAAAATGCCATTGAACCAAGAAACCCAAGCCAGCACAGCCATACAGAGAGAAAACACACACACATTGGGCCAGAAATATCATGATTGTCCATTCATAAATCATATACTCAAATATTACAATGTTCCATGGTTTACACTAATTTGGATAATCAAGCACAGATGTTACAACATAGGTCTTTTAGATATTTTGTATACGTGGGTACCTATTAGATCACATTCAGAAGTAGAATGTTGACTTTAACTTGCTTAAAGATTGTCTAACATTATCCATATTACTCATTTTCTTAGACTTGAATCTATATGAAAATGATGTTTTTAGCTGTATGGGTCGACTCGATTCAAAAACTTAGACTCTTCAGACTGACCTAGATGAATTGACCATTTGTGCTTGAGTTAGATGGTGGATTCTTTTGAGTCAAATCAGGTATGACAATATAGTTGTTAACATGTTTTCCAGATCTCAAAGAGATAACTAAATTTACTGTATCTGTCTGGAGATTATTAAGTATATTAACCTGATGGGTCTATTAGGATGGATTTAGATCTTGACCCATTGAGTTCATCTCAGACTGGCTTGAAAAATTTCTTTTCTCTCTCTCTCTCTCTCCTAAAGAGACTGCTAGTTGACCCATCTACATCTCTAAACGAGCTATGGTTTGGGTATTGATTGTGAGCGACTAACCCATGGAACTCATGAAATTGTGTGTGGCCTTAACAAACGTCTTTTGACTTTTTTTGTAAAGAATTGATCTTTTTATCTTTAATGCTTAATGAGTGAAAAGATGGATTGACTTAGAGACGTTGATTTTAACAAGATCTAGGTTGACTGGACCTATTGATTTAGATTGGGCTTGATTTGATGTGGTTCTTGGGTCCATGAAAAATTAGTATGGTTCCTTTACCGAGGAATGTAGGTGGAAGCATAAGGATCATGACTTTACCTTTGATAGGTCATGTTGACTTGCTCAGGTTCATTAACTATTAGGCTCATCAATGAATATTCTTCAACAAGATGATTAGATGCTTGACATGTAATGAAAATAGAGTTGGATCGATAAATTTGACTGACAATGGTACTATTTTGAAGCTCAAGGGCTTCAATCCTACGTACCAAGGTAGTTATTTTTGCTTGATCAACAACGAATGTTTCTACAACATACTTACCTCTAGAAAGTGTAATATTATTACTAATGGTTTCTCATTGGACTGTTTTCTCAACTAATCTCTTCTAAAAATGTCCATACCTCTTCTTCACTTTTTTCCATAAAATTCTCTTTACACATAGACTTTAATAATGTCTTAGAAGAATAATTTAGCCTTTCATAAACAATTTGATACAATCTCTACTTTTCGATAACATGATGTGGCCATTGAGCTAGAATATCTTTAAACCTCTTTAGGTATTTCCAAAATAGTTTAGAATCTACTTGCTTAAATCTGTTAATTTCTTTCCGTTGTTGGATCTTATGATGTAGAAAATATTTTTTTTAAGAAGAATCTCACAAAATCATTCCATGTGCTTATTGAATTAATGGGGAAACTATATAATTACTTCTTTGACCCACCTTAAAATACAAATGATATGAATTTCAATTTAATTGTATCATCAAATAATTATTGTAACTTGATCATTACACATACTTCTTCAAATTCTCTAACAAAAAGATAGACATCTGCTTCTCTGCTAAATTTGGACAGCATGCTAATTTAATGGGCCTTAAGCTCAAAATTGTTCCCATTAGGTGTAAGCGTTCTAATGCATGAAGGTTAGATTGTTCTAACGAGGTAGCATTTATCTTGAATAGATTGTTGATTGATTATTTCATCCATCATTGTATCTTCAATATCACTTTTAGAATAATCATGTGGGTTGAGTTCTAAACTAACCAAGTGATGTGTATAATTCCTACCCTGAACTGGCATGCACATACTAACTTTAATGATAAGATACCTAAATCTAATGATAGACAAGGGATGAATGGGCGTAGATCCTAATATAAACACCCAAGGTACACAAAAAAAGTCCTAACTCTAAGGTTGACCTTGAAACGTAAATACCTCCTACCGTTAAAGTTGGCCTTCAATATTATTAAACTCAAAAATATCTAACCTAATTAGTCAGGTAAGTGGAGGAATATGGGAGGCTCCTTGTACTTTTGCAACGGACCTAACTAGAAAACCACCTTTCTTTTAAAGTGTGGCATTATAAACCACTTGTCTAGACACCAAAAGGGTGAAAAAATTCCAAATTTGATTCTCTATTAAGCTTCCTTTCTTAATTGAGGTCGAAATCCTAAGGACCGATGTCTAATCGATTTTAAATTAAGCTTAAGGTTCATGCAATATGTGGTTGGTTGTTTGTGGGCCAAGGAAGAGTAATGAAATCCCTACCTTATCTTGATTGAGTTTTGCCCTTAAAAATATATTAATATGAATTACAACAACTAATTATACAATAGATAAGTTGTGAAATCCTAAAGCTATATACTCTCTAATGCACAGAAAAACGAAAGAGGGGCTCACTTTGATTCTTCAGTAATCACCAGCAATTAATAAAATTAATTGAATATAAATACTAGAGAATCAGTAAACATGCCATCTTATATGATGAATGACTTAAACAGGTAAGTATAGGTTTCTAATCTTGTAATGTAGGATTTTCTTTATTGTTCAAGTTGCATATATTTTAAATTAATGATCAAAGAATAATATCAGAAACTAACAGTAGATATATTGAAAAGGTCAAAACAAACTAACATACAAAAATCGACAATACCTATAAAAAATATGGGTGCTTTTTAAGTGTCTGTAAAGTATTTAGGTGCCTCTTCGGCCTCCGTATGGTAGCAAAATGCTTCAAAATTTCTCAACGTGCTCATTTTCTCTTGTGTTATATCATGCAAACTTAAATATCCAAAACATAAATCTTACATTGTGAACATGACTCAAAACAAACTTTCGATGTAAGACTTGACACGATGAAAACTACGTGCGACCATGCCCGACCGTGCCCGACCCGGAGAGGAGGGGTAGGGGAGGAGATCACAGCCATGCCAATGATGGCGAAGGCGCAAGGATAAAAGAAAAGAAAAGGGAGTCGCCACCTAGTCTTTTAAGGGAAAGACGAGGAAAACCACAAAA
>JAMKQA010205926.1:0-11555 GCA_024699735.1 Posidonia australis
CTTTTTTAAAATATCACGGATTGTTTTCGAATTTATATACGTCAGTTTCCATTTAATTAGTTTTCAATTTTGACGGTTTAGATGGATTGTTTTTTTTTGTAACGAGTGGTTTAGATTGAGGGCCTTAATTAAGCTAAGTAGGGCAGGGCCTTACTAGATTACTACTCTCTCTATATATATATATATAGTTTAATGTTAAAAACTTAAAATCAAACACTAGACCTATTTTCTCTCCCTTAGATTGCATATTGAGTTTTTATTCTACAACACTCTATAACATGTCATGATGTCATTCAACAGGTATTTTCACTTTTGAAATAGACATCTTAATAGTTCTTTGTAAATTAAGACTTTGTCATTTATAAGTTCTTTAGTTCTTGATGTTTTTCCTTTCAAAAATTATTTATCTATCTTACAAGTGTTTTACTTTGTCATTTATAGGATTTTACTAACTTTAATTAACAAAAAATATGTTGTAAAATGTGACAAGTTTTTTTTATTAATTATTAATTAACTCTACATCCTAAGAGATAGCATATCAAAATTTAGATTCATAACTTCATCTTTTTTGAAAAAAGTAAGTTCAATTTATTATTATGTTTAATTTATTTTTATTTTTGATATATAATGTTTTTATTTGATATATACTGAATAACTTAAAAGATATAAATATATGAAAATTTGATTAATGATTTAATTAATTATGTGATATACATATCGTCATATTTATTTTTATATTTGACTTTATTCGTATTCGATATCGTTTTATTCGCTCTATATCCATTTCTGTTTTTTGAAGCTATAGATATGTAATTTTCCTATCCGTATGATATTCATATCTGTATTTTTAAAATAGATGTGGATATGGTAATATCTATATTTGTACTGTATCGGATATGTTTGCACGCTTAATATCGAGTCATGTTCTGAAAGACTTGCCTTAGAGAAAACAACGTCCTCACTCTGATACGGTAGGTTACTGCGGTTTTTCTCTTAATATAAAGCAGCAATCTCACGTTATTGGAAATGTTTCATAGTTTGCATATGAAGCTGGATTAGACTCCAGTAGAATCTGAGATTTAACATTCAAATTAATTATTTTAATTAATTAAGGTCAAAGCAAATTACCACAAAAATAAGCTTGAAACACGACATTCTCCGAAGCCCAATGGCCAAGCCCAAGCCTGTTGTCCCTTGACCCATGTTTTTGATCATCTATTGATTTTTTATATTTTTGTAAATACTTGTTTTATAATTCTAAGCTAATAGACTTTATGGACATATATTTCTAGGCAATATAACTAAAAAATAATTATTAAATGAATGAGTTGATTTTTTAATCTTTTGTACAAATGTTCTATTCAACATTTTGATTTTTCTCCATCTTGACTTGACTTAAACTATTAATTGGACTTTATGGATTGTTGCTCTGCTTGTCCCATTTTCGATCACGGTGGTTCAATTCCAGGATAAGCATATTAATGGCAGGGAATCCTATCCTCAACGTCTACATTTTTTTCTTTTAGTAGCGGAGGTCATTCTTCCTCATATATATATATATATTTCTCTAGACGCTCGCGAGATTCAAATCCTAGGAGAGTGTGTGTCCCACTCCTCTGGTCAACGGTGTCATAGCAGTTGGTTTCCTCAACGTCGACGTTAAACCAGAGTTTGAGACGTGCCGTCTAACGTCCGATTGCATCATGACCGAGTGGTTCGGGATGACTGGTAAAGAGTCCATCCTTTCTGGTCCTCTGCTCAATCAAGCGGCTGTATAAGTTTTCGACAGTGGAAAAAAAAAATAAAAAAAAAAATCAAAAGTCAAAACAAGAGGTCGCGTTTACGCTTTCTGTCTTCTCAGCTAACGTGACATTGAATTGAGACACCACCATTGACCGAACCAACCCTGTTAACGCCGAGGCGGTTTGGGCTTCGTCAATGGTTTTGCTCCGCCTCACCGGTATTTAAAATCTGGATACGCTGTTGTATTGGCGTGTTCACGCGAGGAAGGAGAGCGTGTACATGTGTACGTCTGAGAAGCTTCCCATTAGTCGGACTTACCTCAAGAATTGAACATGGGGCTGCATATTCGTGGGTTTGTTTGACTGAACCATTTTTAACAGTTTTTTTTTATTTGTGATCAAAAAACGTAGTTTACTCGGGTTTGATTTTTCTTCGCATCTTATTCCAATTTTTTGTGGAGGTTTTAAATTTTCGTATTTCTCCAAGTATCCAATGATGTTTTCATTGCAGTTTTGTTTGCTTTTGTAATTTGTAGGTTATTTGTAGCTTTAAGTGAGTTAAATTGAAGCAACATGTGGCACTCGTACAAAAGGTCAACAGGAAATGGGGGATGTGCGTGTACTTCATGAACCTCATTAAGTGTTGTCCTAAGGATAACTTCTCATTATTGAGAAAACGTCATTAGTCACCAATCTGAGCATTTTTTGTTACAGAGTCATGTCTTTTGGCCCGAAAAATGTGGACATCACCTACCAGTAGCTCGTGCAAAAAACTTTCCAGGATCAGCTCGATCAGAATGTGGAGGCGTGTATGTAAATGACATGTTGGTTAAGAGCAAGAAAGAGATCAAGCACGTTGTCGATCTCGCTGAGACAATCAACAAGCTATGAAGATTTGAGGTGATGCTCAACTTAGAGAAGTGCATCTTCGATGTCTAGGTAGGCAAGTTCTTGGGTTTCATAATCACCTACTGAGTCATTGAGGCCAACTTGGACAAGATTTGAGTCATTCTAGAGGTACAATCCCCTCTTGCGATGAAGGAAGTCCAACACTTGGCTAGCCAAATTGTAGCTGTTGGTTGATTCATGTCCTACTTGGTAGGAAAGTGTTGAATATTTTTTAACCTCTTGAAGGCATAGGCAAAGAAAGGTAGCAAGCTTGACTAGACAGAGTTTCAAAACAGTTAAGGAGTACCTTGCAGGTGTCCCTCTACTCATGTGTTCGATCCAAGGGGACACCCTTCAACTCTACCTTGTCGTGACCAACCGAGTTGTTGGAACGGTATTAGTGAAGCAAGAATCCAGGCAACAACACCCAATGTACTATGTTAGCAAGGCATTGTAGGGGCCGAAGGTTTGGTACTTGTGCCTCGAAAAGTTGGCCTACACTTTGGTGTTGACCATCCACTGATTGCGACTGTACTTCTAGGCTCACTCAATCACCCTCATGACCGACCAACCCTTGTGGTAAATAGACACTACACAAGCCAAAGATGTTTGATCGCCTGCTTAAGTGGTCAATAGAGTTGGGTGTGTTCGACATCACCTACCTACCCTGAGTGGCCATCAAGGCACAAGCACTTGCAAATTTTGTAGTGGAGCTAACCGTGGGGATGGTTGGAGGAATGTGTCTTGTGGAGCTTGGACATTGATGGCTTGTTCACCCAAGAATGGGGTATACATGTAAAACAGGTTAGATCGTCTAGTGAGACAGGCTAGGTTAGATTTTATAAACCCCTAGCTTGACATGGTCCATGGCTTGCCACTAGGCCAAGCTGGGTAGGGTTGGTCTATTTTTAAAAAAAATTATTTATTATTAAATATTTGATATATATATAAAAAATTGAAAAATACATAAAATATTTAAAATTTTACATTTTTACGTTTTGTTGTTTTACATCAATATAAATTAAAAGTTTTACAAAAAAAGTACCCATTTTCAATTAATCATAAGTAGAACTCGTTTCTATTGAAGTTGATGTTGTCGCAGCATTTTCTGATTTTACATTTTAAGTTCAGCCCAAGAAAACGATCAACCGCATTGTACTAATCCTTTAAACACACAGAGGTTTCTACGGACTTTTTTGATAATTTACGTCTTTTATCATTTAAAACTATTCTATTTGCAAAAAATGCAGACTCCAACGTCACAGTAGATAATAGATTCCTTAGTAAATCTTTAGTCAATTTAGAAACTATAGGAAACCTAATTACAACACTAGTCTATCATTTTAATATATTTAAGTTATTTATTTTAGATTCATTAAAAGTAAACTCACATTTTAAATAATTTTCTAATTATTATTAATAGTTGATTTTACGTATTTTTCTTTTTTTTTCTTATTTAATGTACTCCAAAATGAACTACTATTACTACTAGTAGTAGTTTGTATTCCTACAAAATTAGATCTATGAGCACTATGACTACCTTCACCATAATTTCCAATATATTCTTCAAATAATTTATACAAAGTTTCCTCAATTTTACTATTACGTTCATTTATTCTTTCACTTTTATTCATGTTACTAAACATATCATCTATAAGTAGTTAAGTACCATACAATTAATTAATATATGTCTAGGGTCCATTACTAATGCTAAACATGTCTACATTAGAGACTTATCTCAATAATTATTACATTTATTTTCCATTAATTGAATAATATTTACAAAAGCTGAGATATCTCTATATTGTTGATATTTTTTTGTGATATTAAATAAATTAATTAAAACTAGAGAACTAGTATTGTAACACTTGGGCCAGGTTATCCATTTTTATTGTAAACCATGGATTTATTGTATTATTTTGGATGTGATTTATTAATGGATAATTTGGTACCTTTGTGGTTGTTTGTGGCTTTGTGGGGATTGTTTCCTGATTGTGTGGTTCTCTGGCTCTGTGTGTGTGGGGGGGTCTCGTGTGGACTTGGTTAAACAGGACATAATCCTCTTCGATTTGCGTGTCCTTTTCTTTCTTCTTTTTCTCTGTCTCCTTCTTTCCTTACTCACGTAAGCCCCTTTCCCTCTTCATTTCCCTTTCCATGGCTCATGCTCCCTACACCCGATAGCCCTGCTCGTTCCGTCCCTTTCCATGGTTGTCTTGGTAGAGGCTGGCGGACTGGCGAGATTTCGAGGTGGTAGAGGCGGAAGAGACAAGGAGGGCGGAGAGGATAAGAGGGCTGGTAGCCTTGGTGGGGAGGAGCTGCGCAAGAGAGAGGGAGAGAAAGAGGGGTATCTGTAAGGGCCAGAGGAGGAGAGCCTTTGCTAGAGGAGGAGTTGTGCCGGAGGGCCAGGAGCTGTGCCAGAGCTCGCCCGAGGCTAGAAGGCATCGGAGGAGGAGGTGGATCGCTAGAGAGCAAGTAGGTACACGTCCCGCTTCCTTCTCTGTTATGTGTTTTGGTTTAAATGGCTTAAATTCATGATAAAAGCATGATAAATCATGGAAAATGATAAGAATGCATGAAATGTGATAAATGATGTGATTGTGTAGAGATCCTACGATTAGGATGGATTTTTGTGGATTTATGTGAGTTTTCTTATGAATGTTACAGTAGAGTAGATATGAGCTTCGTGCATTTATAATTTTATTGTGGGAAGCATACATGTTGGTTTTTGATGAAATTCATCTCAAATGGTAATTGGCTTAAAGCAACCTTTGAAGGTTTTCTGGGATTTTTTGCTTCACCAGAGATGGGTCCACCAGAGGCCCAAACTTCAGTGAATGTTGTGTGAATGTCTGCTAAAAAAGGGGCAAAATCGCCTGAATTGACATGCCGAAATGCTTCGGTATACCGAATCAGGGGATTTAAGCATACCAAAGTGGTTCGGTGTGCCGATTCTATGCTCAAAAGGGCTATTCTGAGTTGATTTTGGCATACCATAATGGTCTGATATACCGAATTAGGAAAAAATGGTATACCGATATAGTCTGGTATACCGAACCAACCCCTTAGTCGGTGCTCTATTCTAGGATGATTTCGGTATACCGAATGATTCTGGCATATCGAATCAGGGCCCTGTGTTGAATGCTTGAGATTTTGTTATGGTTTTGATTGAAATGCTTTAATGTCGTTTTAAGCATGTATTAATGATAGTGAATTCATGTAGATGATGTGAGGTAAATATGGAAATGATTCCAAGATGAAATGAGTGGAATGAGGTTTTATAAGGAAAACCTTAATGTTAATGAAAGTGAATTTATGTGTCGTTTTGGATCCACGTAGTGATAGGACAATACTGGTAGGGACTGTAGACCTCGATTAGATTGATTAGTCCAAACGTGGTTGTCGAGATTCTGGATCTACGAAGTTTGCTTGGTTGCCAAGGTTTGGGGGCAGTTGAAAGAGACTAGGTTACTCCCACTTGAGACTGTGTTGACCGGACCTGGGAATGAGAGTACTGAGTGCCTAGACACTTTTGGGGCACCAAGAAAAGCATATCTCCGTGCATGTGAAATAAATGAGATTGAGGTCTATTGGTTGGGGCGATTGTCCTTCCACACGGGGAAGGGTACCATGGCAGTGCAAGTTAGTAAGGTTGGTGCTTTGCCTTTTGCTTGTGTCTTGGTTGGCTCTGATGAAAGTGACACTAGTGATTGTGATTGATATGTGTTGTGGTTTTGGGCTAGAAATGATTTGTGTTTTAGTTATGGTTTTAGCCAGCTTCTAGTTAAGATGAGTTATAGTTTTGAGTCAATTGCCAGTTAAGTATGGATTTACTATTTTGGACTAGGTGTGGCTTTACTGTTTTTAACTGGGTCTAGTCGAGAATGTGATTTCTTAAGATGCAAAAATGATTTAAAATGCATTGATTTATAAAAGAGAAAATGTTTAAGAAAGACATGGTCTTAGAAAAGGGATTTCCAATGATTTCTGGCTATTGGAACGATATTCCAAGTTTTTGTGAATCAATTTTTAAGTAATTACAGATGAACCGGGTTTTGGTTTTGTTTAGTCGAGATAAAGAGTTTTCTTGAAGTTTTTGGTGGTTTTGCCGTGGCTTTCGCGTGATTGTGTATTGGGTGACTTAGATGTCACTCACATGTACTTTATTTTTTGTGTTTTTGGCTTTGCAGGTGGGCAGCTGTTGGAGTGCAATCCAGATTTTGGCGCTCGAGTTTCCAGAGCCACTAGCCGCATGTCGTTCTTGGGTAGTTGTTCGGCTTTTCTTGGTTATTTTAATTGTTTAATTATTATAATTGGGTTGTAATGTTATTTGGGTAGTGTGTCCAGATTCAAGGTGTTACAAGTATGATAATATTAATTTGATAGTTGTTTAGTTGCATTATAAAATGGTTCTAAAAAACTATGAATTATGTTATAATTATGTTAATTTTCATCATTTTAAAAATAATTAGATTTCGCATTATAATATACTGTAATTATGTTATTATAAGGTAAATTTGAACTTAACATATCATATGTTGAGTTCCATATATGTTGAACATCTAACTTATATTTTTTAGGTTTTAAACTATTTTCTGTATTTAGATGTTTAAATTCTTGATATCTTTTAGCTGATGTTTGAATGAATAAAATAGCCAATCTTATAATTTCTATATGAGGTCTAATGTAATCTATATATTCTTGTATAATATTAGTCTTATATATATTTTTAATATTTCTCCTGCAATATTATTATTAGAAGCATTATCAAAAGATATTGTATTAATTTTATAATATATGTGAATTTCATTAGCAATATCTTCTATTATATTTATTATAGCTTTACCAGTATATGGATGATCAAATACTTTATAAGCAATTAATCTTTTTTGTAAATTCTATTCTATATTTATCTGATGTGCAGTTAAGCGTAAGTATGGAAAATTATTAAGGTCAATCCAAACATCACAAATCAATGATACTTTACATAATAAGCTAAAAAAATATTTTCATTAAATCTTGTTTATCTTTTTTAAATGTTTTATAAACTAAAAATATTTTTAGTAATTTTATACACAATATTTAAATTTTTTATCTTCAAAAAAAGAAAATGGTGTTCATCTTATAATATAAATTTTGTTATTTTTTCTTTTACTTCTTTTGCACTATATTTCTAATTCACTAATATATTAGAATCTATGTTCAATTTAGATTGTCTTAAATCTATGTTATCATCTTTATTATGTGTAGCTATATATTTATATAAATGCCTAGTTATATGACCTACACCCATATCCTTAGTACAAGTGTATCTTGTACTACAATAATTACAATAACACCTACTTTCATCAGTAGAGTCTAAGGTTACATATTCTCAAATCCATTAACTTTGTTTCCTAGGTTTCTTTGTAGATGTGGATTGTGTTTTTGTAGTTTGAAGTTGGTTTGACTCTTGGGTTCAGATATATTCATGGTTTCCTACATTTTCCATTATAATGTATTAAAAAATTGATAATAAAAAAAATCCTTAACCTAAAAAATCCATCCAACAATGGAGGGATTAGAAGTAGAGAAATTAGAGGGATTATAAGTAAAGAAATTTTATTGTTGGAGGTCAAAGTAGACACTACGACGAAGTACAAAGCAAAACTTAAATTCTTCATTTGAATTTTGAGAATTTGAGAAAGTTGAAGAGAATGAGAGAATTAAGAGGATGAGAGTGTTATAAACTTGTTGTAGAGTAAAGAATAGAAAGATGAGTGAGTTGTGTGAAGAAAATAAGAAGTATGAGGGAGTATTTATAAAAGAAGAAGAAGAAGAAGAATGCAATGTTTGAGTGAAACGTTAAAATTAATGTTGGCAATGCAACGGTTGATTTGACTAGTCATTGCCAAACCAACCGTTGCCAATGCTTATTATATATATATTTTAAAAATTTCGGATCAACTCAACCCTTTCCTCGGAATGAGCCCATACTGGGCCCATACTGGATGCTAATATGAATAGTAACTCTAAAGAATCCACAACACTTAATGTAGGTGCACCTCCAACTAGGTCAATTGCTTGTTCTTAGCTAACTCGAGGTGGAAAAAAAATAGAAATTGACAGCAGTTACAAGATTAGAGAAGAGTATTGATAGGGTTGCAACTGCATATGATAGGAAGAATGAGTTGCTCCATTCCATTAAGGTAGAAGTGGATAAGTATTCTCTTACAATGTGCGTTGAACTCTTGAATGAAACTGATGTTGTAGATGGTTTAGAGGAGTGGGACTTTGCATATGAATAGCTCTTATCTCAATCAACAAAATATTTGTTTATTGGTCTTCCTGATGCTAACAGAAGGACCAAGTGGATTCTTAGGGAGTTTGTAAAACTGCAGTCACTGTTCAAGATGAATTCATAGCTCTAAATTGATAGTGTTGGTTCGTGGTTTTGAATCTAACTTTTTGATGTTGTTGCAATGTCTAAACTGAAGGCTACTATTGTTGTAGTTGAACTAATATTTTTTTTTGATATCTGAATGTTCTATTTGTGAATCAATGTGTATGATTTCTGTGAATGTTCTATCCCTGCACACATTATTGATGTCCTATTGGTTGAAAACATACACATCTGTAAGTATCTTGGAAAATGAGATCGTGCTTCAAGTTTAATATTGATATCTGTAGGGATCTTGGAAGTGCCTTTACATATTAATGATGCCCTTTTGGTTGAAAACATACATACCTATAGGGATCTTCAAGTTTTCTATTGATATCTGCAAGGATTTTGGAAGTGTCTTTACATGTTATTGATGTCCTTTTGATTGAAAACATACATATCTGCAGGGATCTTGGAAAATGAGACAAATAACCTATGTCTTTATACATCAAGTTTGAATATTTCCTGATGTTGAGTTATAGTATTGATGTATTTTGTAGATTCATTTATAAACTATGTCACATGATTGCTATTTTTATAGCAAGAGTACCAATGACTTGGAGTATTTCTAAGAGCAATGGAATCATCAATTTTCCATGAGCATTGCCTTTTTTTTTCCAATAGTGAATGATATGATGATTGTTTCTGTAGACACTCCGATTTTGAAGTCACTTGGCAACAGGCTCCTCAGCAAAATGCTCTAGTTGCGATCACCAAAAGCCTCAATTTTCAAACCTAAAACGAAAACCCTAGTCCACCTAAGCCCATATAATTCCATTCAGTCCCACACTAGTCCACTTTAACCTACTCAAAGCAAGAAATAATGATTAAGAATTAAAACCAAACAAAAGTCATTTAAAATAGTTAAAATCCAAATTAATCGAACAAACAATCCAATTAAAGTCAAAACTAAATAAAATCCACTTAAATTCACTTAAAATCCAATTAATCAAATTAAAACCAAAATTAAATAAAATCCATTTAAACCCACTTAAATCCAATTAATCAAGTGAAAATCCTAATTAATCAAATAAAAACCCTAATTAAATAAAATACACTTAAATCCACTTAAAATCCAATTAATCAAGTGAAAACCCTAATTAATCAAACAAAAATCCTAATTAAGCTTAGAATCCTAATTAATTAAACCCAAAATCCTAAAAAAAAAATTAAAATCCAAAACCCTAATCAAAATACAAAAAACCTAATTTAAAAAAAAAGAATTAATTAAACCCTAAATCACAAAATCAAAAACTAAATTAAAATCCAAAACCCTAATTAAACTCAAAATCCTAATTTAAAACCAATCAACTAAACCTTAAATCACAAAAATCAAAAGAATTTAGTTAAAATCACAAAAAATCCTAAGTAAAATAAAACTTTAAAATTCCTAAACCTTAATCACAAAAACCCTAATCAAAATACAAACCCTAAATCACAAAATCAAAAACTAAATTAAAATCCAAAACCCTAATTAAACTCAAAAACCTAATTTAAAAAACCAATTAATTAAACCCTAAATCACAAAATCAAAAACTAAATTAAAACCTAAAAGCAAAACCCTAAAATCCATAAAAAAATCCAAAACTAAAGAAGAAAAAAAAGGGAAGAAGAAAACCCTAAAAATCAAGCCCATTTGCCAAGCCCAATAAGTCCAATGCATTCTTAAATCACAAACTTTATAAGGCCAGAAAAATAATTCCAGCGACCCTCGTATTCTCCGGCGACATTTCCAGCGCCATCTCTGGCAGATCCACGATCTCCGGAGCATGATCCTTGACTCCTGTGATCTATGGACCTTCCTCCTCCGTCGTGCCCCTAATCCAATGACAGCGAGGCCTTGCGAGGGAAGATCGATGGCGTGGGAGAGCCCCGCTGGAGTTTAAAAACATCCCACCACTGACAGACCAAAGGAGAATCCCCCGGACCCTGCTCCAGGCTCCTTTGCAATCCTCCCTTCCTAGCACTGAAATCATCAGTGAGCCTAGCCTTTTTCCCAGGATCTAGAGCCTTCCACCCACTTTTACAACCTAACTACCTTCGCCGGAGCGACCAGAGCCCTGCCGTCGAGCGCCGTCGAGAGGAACATCAAGCCATATCCAGGTAATCTCTCCTCTCTTAACTTTCAATTCGTGTTGATTTAAGGCCCGTAGAACCCCTCTAGGCCAGCTTGTCGGAGTTGGCAGCCCTGCCTACCTTCTCGCGCCTCTCCGGTTGTGGGTTCACCACCTCCGGCTAGGGGTGGCAATGGGTCGGGTCTGGGTCGGGTCTACCTATACCCAGACTCAGACCCATCATATTTCATGGGTCTGGGTCTAATTTCAGACCCAGACCCAGACTCATGAAGATAATGGGTCTGGGTTTGGGTCCGGGTCTAACGGGTCCAGCAATCTTTTTCCATTTTTTTTGAAAAAATTAAATTTTCATTTAAACCAAAAACATTGTAAATAAACAATAGCAAGATTAAAATGTTAAACAATAACACGTTAAACATGTTAAACAATAGC
>JAMKQA010205927.1:0-10497 GCA_024699735.1 Posidonia australis
TGGGTTCATGGGGGTTTTATGCATAAAAATGATGATAAATGCATGTTAATTGCGGGAAAAATGTGGGTGTGGTTGTGAATGAGTCATTTGATGCTTATGCATGTGATTCTTGCCAATTCATAGGCTTTTGTGCGATTCTTGTCCTTTTATAGGGAGCTCTCAGGGGTGAGTTACGGGTATATGGAGGGCCTCGCAAATGAAGAGCCTGGAATATTCCATGGCACATTGGCTGCTGGAAGTAACAGCCAAGGAAGGCGGAAAGCCAGCAGTCGCAGCCTCGTGCGCCAGGGAGGTGAGCTGGGGAGGTGCGCCACCTATGTGTGCTAGGGAAGTGCGTTAGGTTGGTGTGCTAGGTTGGTGTGCTAGCTAGGTGTGCTGGGTTGGTGCTCTCGCCTATTGGCCTGGTTTTCTAACTGGGCTGCGGGCTTGCTGCAGGCTTAGGGATTGGTCCAAAGGTCAGCCATATCCAAAGCAACAAATGAATCCTTATCAATGAACTACCTCAAAATCGGGGTGTCTACGGATTTATCTCCGATGTCAGCACATCTTTGTAACTCTATAAAAGGACCCCTTATGTAAATCTATAGAGCTCCCATCTAGGTTTTAGACTCTCTTTTTTTCTTATATTTTGAAGAGATCTAGAAGATCATTAGTGTAATCTCATGTTCCTTTCAATAAAAGGTCATTTTTTTATTTAATTATGTCTTCTATTTCTCCTTCTTCCTCTTTTATTTTAATGTTTTATGTTATCATATTTGGCTAATTCTCTGTATTTAAGGTAGAGATGAAGTTTATGTAGATTAGAATGTGTGATCATATTTTTTTTCTCTTTCCCTTTATGCTTAATGTAATGAGTATGTGGGTTAGATGTATATTACATAAATCACTCATAAAATCGATAAACTTTGATAGACTAATATTGATATTATCTTTTTATTCTATGCTTAAAAAAGATTTAATTGAGGATTATGTATATAATCGTGATTCCATCATATATCATTCGATTTAATTTGGTTTGTGTATTTTTACTCCTTGACTTGATATTCTATTATGCACATTTAGCATATAGTTTATGCTTGTTAGGATAAAAATTATTGAATCAAGTTATTTAAATCAATAGAGAGGAAGGGAATAAACATGATCATGCATTCTCAATTCTATATAAATGGATTCAATACCCTAGGTTTTAATTCATTTGATAGCATCCTAATAATCTAGTGTTAGACTTTTCTTTGTTACAGTAATTCTATCAAATCTTTGTCAATAATGGGTAATAAATATTTGATTATAAAACACTTTTATCTATGTAATTGACTCGTATTTGCCGACGTACTACTCTAAACGTCATGCACTTGCAGTTAATTAAAACGAATATATCAATGTGATCAAATGACTCTAACTCCACGTATACTAGCAAGCTCCTACTCCTATCCTATATTGAACACATTATTGTTACATTTTTCATGTCTCATATTTATATATTTTGTATATAAATAATGTTTCTCAAAAGTGTTTTATGCAATATACGCAAAAACTTAGGTTTAAAATAAATAAATGAGAAAATACGTGGAATTGCTTCTAGAAGAATAAATTGAGATCTCCAAAAGAGTTGTGAGGATTACAAAATAAAATCTCCCAAGAATATCTCAAGATGCACGAGCAGATCATCAATATATGGTGGATAACTAAAATGAAATCAAAATTTTGAAATAATCAGCACTAATGCTCTAAGATTTCAAAATATTCCTCTTATTTGTTTCCAAATCTAAGAAATTGTAATTACGTAGTGGATTTGTTCCCTAACGGGGATTAACCTTGTAAGTCTATAAATAGACCCAATGTGTTGGAGGGATGGATCGTCTTCTACATTGTGTATTTCTTCTCTATAATCGCTTCTTCAACTACGGAATTGAGTACTGGAAGTTGCTTATATTAGGTTTGAATGATCAATATTATTAGTTGTATTTTTATTATATTTCCTTCTTCTTTTTATCTTTATTTCCTTTCAATCATGTGCTAAATTTCTTTTCTAGGAATAGATAAAGCTATGGTAATTTCTTGATGGTGTAATTAGTTTTGATCTCTTCTCTCTTATACTTCATGTCATGATTATATATACTAGACTAGCATGACATTGATTTCCAATTATTTTGATAAACTTTGATAGGTTAATATTGAGTACATCTTTTAACTTATGCTTAGGGAATAGTAAAATTAAGGATCGTGTGTGTTGTCGTAGTTATATTATGTTATCATCTAATTAAATCATGCTTTTTTCCCTTTTCATGTACTTAATAGTCTATCATGTGTTCCATATAAGCTATGCTTGTTAGAGTAGAATTCTTTAGCTTGGTTTTTGAGATTTAAAAGGAAGAGAAAGTGAATTAGTTGATCATCATGTTAATTATAAAGTGAATTCAAAATCCTTGACTTCATTATTATAATTTTAAGTATCAAAATCATTACATTTTCATTTATTTCACTAAATTCTAATTCCATCTTGATATCTTCCATTATAATTTGACAATTAGAATTAAAATCTAGAATTCACTATTCTTTGTGGGATCGACCTGTACTTGCATTGTGCACTTGCGGTTAATTAAAACATACACATCATTCTGTGCTTGAGAAAAACATCGAACAAACACATATGAGTGACCACTGAAAGGTCACCTAGTACACACCTCACACACATACACATACAACTTTGGCATCACTTCTGGATATCGCTGCACCTTAAAGGAGCAAAATACTATTGCCCAGTAAGCAATAAATCCCTGAAAACAATGCCTTTGAAACTATTCTTTTCTCTTCTTTCTTTCTTTTCAAAATCATAATCATGCCTTTCAAAAATCTTCTTTCATTCCTTTCAAAACCATATGTGTTCTTTTCAAAACCTTTATGCATTACTTGAAATGACCACACATGCCAGATCAAGTTCACAATCACACCACAGTGACACACCAGCTACAAGGTCTCTATCCAAATTCATATAAAAGCCATATTTTGAAAGCCAACATAGTTTCATATTTCCAAAACCCATGATGCCATTCACCGATGCAAAAAACTCAATGCCACTCATTGGTGCAAACAACTCGACGCCACTCATGGGCGTAAACAACTTAACATCACTCACGACGCAAGCAAAACAAAACTCAACAAGTACTGGCCACAAGCAGTTGTTATGGACAAAATCCTAAACCTACTATACTACCACGAATTGTGCATCCATCCATTCGAGATGTTACATTCAAGGTTGAAAATAAATTTCAATAAGTCTTCTCTTTCGGGTTTAGGGATTCCCCTTTCCCTAGCTGACAAAGTTAGTTCCATTTTGGGTTGTAGTTTAGCTTCCCTTCTTTTAAATTATCTAGGATTACCACTTAATTTCGAGAAAGCCTCCTTCGATGATTGGACCGTGATTTTAGATAAACTACATTCGCATCTTGATTCGTAGAAGAGTCAATACTTGTCTTTGGGAGGTAGACTGACTCTCCTAAATTCTGTTCTATCTGAAACCCCTACTTATTACCTATCTATGCTCCATCTTTCAGTTAGAGTAGAAAAAAAGATTGACAAAATTCGAAAGAAATTTTTATGGAGTGCTAGATATGAGGATGGTAGAGGTTACCATTTTATTTGATGGCAAAATAATTGTAGAAGTAAAGAACAGGATGGGTTAGAAATTCTTAGCATTAGAAACTTTAATATGTACTATGCTTAAGTGCAAATTTTTATGGAACCTATTGTCAAAGAAAGTAAATACGAAATGGTGTGGCTTGTTTAGAAGTAGATATTGTAGGAATAATTTTCCAGGAACCTTGTTGAACTCCTCATCTAGCCACATCTCTCCCTTACGGAAGGAGATTAAGATATATTTTGTCATCGTGACCTCTTTTAGTACCTTTGTTGTCCAGAGTGATCAGTCGATGCTTTTTTTGGATAACAAGTGATTGGACAGATTATCACCAAAATCGTTGTTCCTAGAATTATATCACCTTGCTAAGCATAAAAAATGGTCTCTAGCTAGAATAACGGAAGCCCTCCCTCAATTGCAAATCAGACTCTTCATCTAATATTACTATTCTCCATCAACTGTTTGTTCAATCAGCTAATACCATTTCTACTTTGAACCTCACTTCCATTGATGATTCTATCTACTAGTCTATTATCAGCTCACAGGCCTTCATTATTAAGAGTGGTACATTGTTATAATTGATGAGGGTCTGAGATCTCCTTACAAAAATATCATTTGGAAAAGTGCTATGCCACATGAAGTGAATTTTTTTTCGCTAGCACTTAAAGTAAGATCCTATTTAGAGCAAACCTAATTAGAAGAGACTAGCTAGGGTCATCCAATTGCAACATTTGTGCAAATATAGGAAAAAGAATTCATCAACAGGAAACCAAGTTGGAAGCAGTTACAGAAGACCTGGGCGCTTGGGAGGCCCAGGTGCCCGAATAGTAGCTCTGACCTGCTCTTTGAGCATGGTAGGTTTGCGTTGGAAAATATCTTGTAATCAAATGAAAAAATCGTTTCTATTTATCTAGATTTGTCTCTGACGTAAGCAAGTCATTGTAAGCCTATAAAAGGACTCCCTATGTAGATCTTTGGATTGAATCTAAGTTTTAGATTCTCTTTCTTTTTTTGTATTTTGGCAGAAGAGGAAGATCCTCTGTAATCTCATATTCCTTTAATAAAAGTATATTTTATTTTATTATGTCTTCTATTTCTTCTCTCCCTTTTTTTATTTTATTGTTTTACGTAATAATGTGTGACTAATCTTCTAGATCTAGGATTGAGATGAAGTTCATGTAATATTATATGTCATTATTAAATTGCTCTATGTTTCCTCTTTATGCTTAATGCTATGAATATGTGGGTTGGATGTATATTATATAGATTATTCAATAAATCGAAAAACTTTGATATATTAACATTGATTTCATCTTTTTAATCTATACTTAGGGAAGATTTAATTAGGAGTTGTATATATAATCTCAATTCCATCATATGCCATTTGATTTAATTTGATTTATGTATGTTTATTCCTTGACTTGATAGTCTATGGTGCATTGCATATAGATTATGCTTGTTAAGATAAGAATCATTGAATCAATTTATTTAGATCAATCGGGAAACATAGTGTGGATTTAATCATGCATTTATATTTACATGAATGGATTCAAAAATCCTAGTTCTTCATTTATTCTGAATTTTTTTAAGTGTTTAGTCTTTAATCAACATCTCTCCATTTTTATCTCAATAATCGATAATATTCTTTGTTTTTGAAACACTTTTCTCTGTAAGATCGACCCGTATTTGCCACGTACTACATAGTACACCGTGCACTTGCGGTAATTAAACAAGACACATCAATATCTAATATCACTCTTAATCTGGTATTTTTATTAAAAAGATATCTTATGGTTTAGGTCTGTAACTTGGACTGGAATACCTTGCTTTCTGTGATTTTTTGGTGTTTTTGGTTAAATCACAATGAAATTGTTTTTCGAAGTAGTAATCAAGATATTAATTCCGTTTTTTTTGTATATTATGATACTAACTTCCTTTTAGTTAGATCATGGTATACTTAGACAAGAGGTAGCTAGTTCAGCCACCTCTTCAACTCTCAGGACCTTGTAGGCTATAATTAACTGCGATATTCATAGTTGCTCATTGAGTTAAGCCATGGTTGACTCTGCTCCAACTCCCATTACAGATCAAGGCCTACCTATTGATCCTAATGCCAAATGTAGTAAATGGAAGAGTAATGCTACCTAATGTTGTCTATGTTGAAAGGCTTGATTTCTTAGGAAACCTTTATTCTACTGTAGTTTGTTAGCGGAATAATTTCTATTATTTTTGGGATAAACTTTGTATTTAAATCTGCTATAATATTCTAATACCGTTTGGGTATGATGCATTATGTCTATTTTTGGCTTAATGGTGGTTCCATTGTTAAGATTTTATATTAATTCAATTACTATTTACAAATTTTAAAAAAAAACTGAACTTTATATCATTTCATGGACTTAACTTAAATAAATAATTGAGTATGTCTTTTAACAAAATTATGTCAAAGATGCATTAAATAATACGAGCACATAAAAATTATTTTCTAATCTAAAGTATAACATATTCTCTGATTCTGACTGTCAGTCACTCAATACCTATCAAAACCTGAGCCTCTTCTTACTAACTTAAGCATCGAAGCGTCTCCGGTTGGCCAACGCACAACTGAAGACTTTTGATTTGTTTCCTTTGTTCATAGACTTTCATCGACAACCAACATCCGACGCCAAACCAAGATGGACAAGCAATCAAGGAGGAGGGGCTGGGATCATATATTTCCATTGAAAACAACATATTCCATTGGAAATTTGGAATACATATACTATTGTTCAATCATCGTTAAACAAAATTATGTTTACATAAATAAATTCCTTCTATATAGTATCCTTGTATGGTTACATTATCTCAATTCTCACGTAAACAACAACAACAACATTTCCACCGCAGATACTTCTCTGAGCCATATATCTTCTATAAACACTTGTAAACAATCATCTTAACAAGTAATTTAAATTAAATCAAGCAATCAGAAGTTCTCCTTGTGGAACTCGAACTTGGTGGCCGTCTTGTGCGAGAAATCCTGGGCCAACCTTCTCAGCTCTCCCGTCAAGTTCTGGGGCCCGCAGTAGAACACACCTGAGACATAAACAAAGAAATTCAAAACCACCTTCCCTCCATAGTCCATAACCATGCTCGAACTAATTAATTACGTATGATTGATTAAGATTACAAGCACTAGCTATCCATATGTACTCACCGACGCGCTGGCCGTCGTGGTTGACGGCGACGTGCTTGTAAACACTTCTCCAGTTGGGCCTGGCGAAGTGGGTCTTTACACGAGTGCCGGAGACGATGTCGACCCCGCTCTTCGCGTGGTGGAGCGACTGGAGCATGAGGATGAGCGCCGACCGGGCATCACCTTCCTCGTAGACGCTGGTGCAGTAGTTGTGGAGCTCGATCACGCCATCCTTGTCCTTCTCGGCCACCTCGTTCATCACTCCTCGGAACCACTCGAACGAGCCTTGTTCTCTCGTCACCCAGTAGAAGTAGGCCCTCTTCGTCATGAACGTTCTCTCCACCTTGTCGCCGGAGCCGCTCTCGACTCGACGATCTTCTTCGACGTCTGATTGGTTCTTGATGTTGTTCATGACGTCCCTGACTATGCTGATCAGCGGAGTGGCACCGATGCCGAGCCCGACGAGGAGAAGCACGTCGTAGTTCTTGTAGTCCTGTGCCGGGGCGCCGTACGGGCCATCGATCCGTAGTCTAGGGATCCTGCTCAAGTTGCGAATTAATCTGGCTTCAGATACATTATAGGAACGAATCCATTGACATAGTGTGTTGATTGCAGTAAATGGATGTGTTGGTTGGAATTGAAAGAGAAATCGATATGATGTTGATTGTGATGGATGTGTACGTAATTTTTTAAGATCAAGAAGAAGAGGGTGATTGCAGTTAATTAATTACCTAGGGATGTTATTATTACCCCCCTTGACGAAATTATCAGCTCTGAGGAGGCCACTCTGACCATCATTGGAAGGTTGACAAACCTGTTGCATTCCAATCAAGTGCACCTCTGTAAGTTCATGATATCATGTATATATATATATATATTCTCACTGATGAGATTTCTTGGTTGTAGAAATTCTCGACGACCAGAAGAAAGGACATATATTTACCATAGCGAATTCCTCTCTAAGACGTGCAGTCCAGTCTCCCACTGTTCTGATGTGTATGCTCAAGTAGTCGTCATCGGGAGCGGATGTGATGGAGAAGGGATGCCTGTAATTTTTTAAGCAGAGACCAATAGGTTAATTAGTTAATTGCCATTTCCTAATTTTACTTGAGAAAAAAGAGGAAGAATTTGATGTGTGAATATTTACCATTGCAGAGGTGCGACGGCAGAGCAGTTGACAAAGATGTATTGGCCACTGCTGTAATTGAAGCCATTTGGCCTCGACATATGGAGTGCCAGAACATTTCCGGGATAGACTGCAACCTGCATTTTTAAATTCAAATAGCAAAAGAAAGAAGGAAAAAAAATTAGTGCATTGCTCATCATAAATTTACTTATTTTCAATTCAGAAGTGCCCATCACCTTGAGAATCTTGACGGTCTTCTGTCCGGACCTGAATGCTCGGATTAGACGTTCACCAGCATACAGAACCACAGGGACCAACAGGTACATCCATGTCTGCAGGAAGAAAATATCACCAACTTAAACATTATCACACATAATATATTAAGATTCTACTGAGAATTTCTAATCAAAGGGTGAACGAGGTTTGTGTCTTAATTAGTTTTATAGTTACCGTTCTCTTGTACCACTCCTTGCTGAGGTAGAGGAAGTAGCCATGGATGACCAAGAGGACGTAAACGATCACAAACAGGTGGTGTGAGTACCAGAAGGCATTGAAACCAGTGAGCTTTCTGAGTGGGTTAGTGGGACTCAATCTATTCCGGCGAAACCACGGCTGGGCCAAGATATAGGCGACTGCCATGAGCACCAGCATGACCAGACCAGTCCACCCTTCTATCCCCTTCACAAACCACCAGTAATTATCCGGCCTCTTGTCTCCAAAGAAAGGCTTCATCGGCTCGTACTCGGCATCCGTTGCATGGAGTAGCCGAGGAAAATCACACGTCAAGTGAGGCACGACGTGCAGCGCCACGCCGACCGCTACACCGGCGGCGACGACCTTGTGGAAGTTGATGTTGTCGTCGAACGGCAAGACGGCGCCGAGCTTGGTCTTGCTCCTGAGCCACGTGATGGTGTTCCTGCAGACGGGGAGGAGGATGATGGCCATGTTGAACTTGGCCGTCTCGGCCGCGCCCTTGGCGGTGGCCACGCAGTAGCCCATGACATGGAAGACGGCACGGTGGCGGTACTGGATGAACTTCCAAGCGAACAGGCCGGCGCAGATGCAGAGCCACAGGGCCATCACCCACACACGCTTCCAGTTGTCCTCTAAGAAGTAGGTGGTCCGGCGATGGAGGCGGCGGAGTGGGTTGGTTTCCTTGGTCGGGACTAGCTTCTGGCTAAGTAGCTTGCTCATGTGGGCGTTGTGGGCTCCATGGGGCCTTGTCGAGTGCATGTGTGGAGCTTGCAGTAGCAATGTCTCCAGGTTGTGAAGCTGCGCAAAAATAGAAGACTCTGTTTGTTTAGTTGGTCGTTTCAGGTGAGAGTTTTGATCAATGTTTTGAACTTGATTCAATAACCTCGATGTATCCTTGATTGTCGGGGTCGAGCTCTTCCATGATGAGGGCACTGTACTCATCGGACCTCTCTTGAATCTTGGACAGCCGGTTGGCGGAGGCGCTGACACTGATGATCTGAGAATCACATGAGTATGCATGGTTTGCATTAACTTGGTGAACACATTATTGTGTAGTAATGATGTATATATATATATATGTATATCTAGGATATGTTGTTATATTGTTCAAATTAATAAGATTAGAGTGATACCTCCTTCACTTCCTCAGCTGTGATCCGGCCATCGGCGTTCTTGTCCACCCTGTATGTATTGATTCTAAAGTCAGTAAAATAAACTTCACATACTTACATGTATATGGGGAAAATTGAGTTTCTTCCGCTTTTCATGTCTAATACTTGACTTCTTTCGCCAAAATCAAATTACATCAGTACCTATACACCAATGACCTATCATACACTATAATTTCATATTGCCATTACGTCACCTGCAGGGACATATCTGTTGAAGTGGTCCAGACTTACCGCAACGGACATTTAAAAAAAAATGAAAAAAAAGTAACAATGACAAAAAAGTCTAAAGAAATATGTGAGAAGGACCATTATGATGTGAGCGTCAGATTATATACATTAAATTTTATATTAATTCATACACCGTGATACCTCCATTTGGTTGGGATTATATATGGACCTATTATCTCATATTATGTAGATATATTTACCTTCTTACTTTCGAGACAATATGAATTTACATGATATATCTAACGAAAAATTACGATGAATGTTATCAATTTACCTAAAGAAAATTACCATGAATTTACATTAGAAGAAGAACATCACCAATCAGTGGCGGAGTTAGAAATTTTTTATTGTGGGGGCTATAGGAAATTAAATCAAGGTAAATGTAAAAAAAAATTCGACACCATGATTATAATCAAAAAATATGTCAACTTTAAAAATTATCAACATATTTTTTGTTAAATACTATTTCAAAAAAGAATTCCAATAAAAAAGAAAATTTACAATTGTCCTCGACGAGGATACATTTTTAAGAAGTATTGCATGATTACTTCATTTTTTGGAATTAGAATCTATTACTTTTTAAATAATTATAACACAAATTCAAGAAGAAATAAAAGAATTCAGGATAATTATTCAAGACTATCAATTACACTCTTATTGAGTATTTCTCTTGATTCACGACGTT
>JAMKQA010205928.1:0-10455 GCA_024699735.1 Posidonia australis
TGAATGAAAGTTCATTGCATATTCCAAGAAGCCAGTCACAATAGAACATGGCATGCACCTAAACAGAAGTCCATTGCGAAGCAAAACAGAAAATGCAGGGCTTCACCTCAATTAAATCAAGCAACAATCAGACTTTCAAGCACTACAAAACCAGTTCTCAAACATAGAACAGAGCATGACATATGCTTTAACAAAGAGGAATTTACATGGCTAGGCAGTTAAATTTTACAAGCTATCACTTTAGCCAGATCAAACAAGGAACTAAATGTTCAAACACAGCAAGTTTGGCAATTTGACATGATAAAGACACATTTACAGTGAAAAATACCCGTCAACAAAGGTGAATCAGAGCATAACCACCGGCATACCCTGCTTCGGCTGTTCACTGGCCGTCACCTCCGACTGGTCGGTGTTCCTCCTGCACAATCCAACTCAGCCCTATGTCCATTACCAGCACAGAAGACTGGTAGGAGACCCACTAGTCACAGACAGAGCTCTCCAGCTTCGGCGAGCCTCCGGTGTGCAACCGGTGCCCTACCAGTCCATCCCATCAGAGCCTCCGACACACGCGTGTCGACGGACCTGCATGCACCTCAGATGTTCGATCACCGTTGTTCAGGCTACCAGTGACGAAGAGCACGGATGGACGTGGCCATCTGATGGAGCAACTAGGGCATCATGAAAGCAAGGGAAGAACGGAAAACACAAAACGGAGAAAGGGAGAGGGCCTTACCATTCTGGTTGTCCGCTGCCGCCTCACCCAAGCTCCCGGTCGACACACTGCAACCTTGGTCGGCGCCCTCCGCTCACGCCTAGAAAAGCCGCAGTTGGTCGACGGCCTCCGCTCTGGCACGATCAAGCCATTGCTCTCATCCGCACAAAGCCAAGCTCGGACGCCGTTCCGTGGGGAGAAGAAGAGGGCAGAATAATTGAGTGACAAGGAAGAAGAAGCTGAAGAGACATAGGAAGAGTTTCAAAAATAAAGAGATGCAAATCTTGCACAGAGGTCCTTCCACTCTTTTGTAAGTGAACAATTGAACCAATCAAAGAAAAATAAAAATTCTGGCCTTCGCAAGATCAAGCATAGAAGCTAATATAGTTAGTGGGATCCACCAAATAGAGAATCTCCAAAATCTCCGGAAGAATCCGTCAGTATCAGGGATTAAAATGCAATTTATCTAGGAAAATTACGTTCAAACCCCTACATGGATGAAGCACATCAAAATGCATTTTGATTGTGAAATTTGCTGTCACACACCCCACTAATGAAAAAAAATCAGGAAAGTCCAGCAAAGCAATAATATTGTAGATCAACCCATTCCTGTGAAAATTACACTCAGGTCCCTAACTTTCGTAAAAACTACAGAAATACCTTACAAATAAGACAGTGCTTGTGCTTCACCTTCCACAGCAATACAAAAGTATATGCTCAGCTTTTGGTAGGGAAGTGAACTCCCTCAAGAAAATTGCAGGCACACCCCTATTCTTCTATAGAATTATGCACAAGCCCCAAATTGTTACAGAATGTAGCATGAGGTCTTCGACATCTTTTTTAGTAGCATTAAGATTTTCCTCCAATATCAAGAAGGATGACAAGCATTTGAAGCACTCCATATGGGAAATTTGTAGTTACGTCCCTACTCTTTTGCAAAATTGCAGAATGCCCCTTTAACATGTGATGCATCTATGGCCACATCAAGATAGCTTGCAGAGTTCAATATCAAAGCGATGATGAATATCAACATAGCATGCAGTCAACGCAGCATCGATAAGTCCCCTACTCATCCATCAGCACCTATCCAGTTCTCTCTTTTTCGACTTCACTCCGGGCAAACGAAGTCCTTCCTTTTGGATCTCTGTTTTGGGTGGTTGGAGACCAGTTAACCTTCCTTTTGATTTCTCTCCAGTAGACGAAATCATTGCTCTTTTAGATCTCCGTTCTGGACAGTTGAAGATCAGTTATCTCTTCTTTTGATTTCGCTCCGAACGAAATCAATGCTCTTCTGGATCTCCATTCTGGGCAGTCAGAGACCAGTTATCCTTCCTTTTGATTTCACTCTGCGTAGATGAAATTGTTGCTCTTATGGATCTCTATTTTGGACAGTCGGAGACTAGTTATCTCTTCTTTTGATTTTCCTCTGAGCAGACAAAATCATTGCTTTTTTGGAGCTCCGTTCTAGACGATCGAAGACTAGCTTTCCTCTATTCGATTTCGCTCTAGTCAGACAAAATCGGTGCTCTTCTAGATTTCCTTTCCAGATGATTAGAGACCAACTTTCCCCTTTTTGGTTTTTCTCTAGTGGATGAAATCATTGCTCTTTTGGATCTCCATTTTGGATGGTTGAAGACCAGCTTTCCTCTTTTTGGTTTTGCTCTAGGTAGACAAAATTGTAGCTCTTCTAGATCTCTATTTCAGACGGTTAGAGACTAATTATCTCTTCTTTTGATTTTTCTCGAAGTGAACGAAATGATTACTCTTCTAGATCTCCATTTTGTACGGTCAGAGACCAATTATCCTTTATTTTGAATTTGCTCTGAGCAGATGAAATTGCTGCTCTTTTAGATCTCTGTTTTGGACAATCGGAGATCAAATATCCTTTTTCTCGGTTTCGCTTCAGACGGACAAAATCCCTACCTCTCCTGGATCTTCGTTTCGAACGGCCAAAGTTCAGCTCACGCCTCTTGCTTTCCGATTTCGTTCCAGACGGGCAAAATCTTCCTTTCCTAAGTCTCCACACTGGACAGATGGAGTCTAGGATGTTTTTCCGCTGAATTCAGTTCAAGCGAACAAAGTCTCTACCACTTTTTTCGGGCTGGTAACTGTAACTACTTGGTTGGCATCCGTCACATGTCCTACTTTCCTTTGGCAGATCTCTATCTTGCCAAGCCTCCCTGTTAGGTTGATAAACTCAACTATCTAGTTAATAAGTCTGACAACTTGTTTTGTTTTCAACATCAATCTTAGTGTTTTCACTCACCTCATTGGCCACAAGTCATGATTCTCGATGCATCCTTTGAAGATATGACTTGTCACTAGTAGCATTTCTTGTCTCTCCCATGGACACGGGTGGGGTGTCTTGTTAACCTTGAGCATTGATCTCAATTACCCTTGACATCACTCAGGAAGGGACATTTATAGACACCCCTATTTTACAAGAACTCACCAACAGCCTCTGGAAGGGATGTGAAGTGGTGGCAGTGCACTACGGTGATGGATGGCTCACTCACTCTCCCCTATAGCCCATTAAACATCTTAAAACAGTGTAAACCTTCAAAACCCATTTACCATAGCCCATAGCCTCCACATGGTCCTAAAAGAATGTGGAATGGGCCTAGAATCCAAGAGTCAAGTACATCATTGAGCTAGGCGCGTATTCAACGTGTTAATTAAAGGCGAAAATCTTAAGCGGCTATATGAGACGATATTACAAAGTGACATTAGCCAGTGATGATTATTGGTACGTATAGCTGGTGAAGTGTCCTATTTTAGAACGCTGTACCGACAAGCTCAGTGACTATTCTAGAGCCCAAATTCTACCTCATCATTGGCTCTCCTGGATCTGGGAACATTTTAAGTCCTTCCTAGACCATTTTATCCCCATTTAAATACCAAAACCTGATCAAAAACCTAGAATTAAATCCCAACCACTTACCCAAACCGTTATCCATCAACAACCTTTGTCCATCCACTTCGCCTATTAACCAGCCCCATCACTTACGAGAAGAGCTCTCTCACTCACTCTGGCACTCACTGGAACATCGGTAGGCTCAAGCTCGCTCCTACTCCTTGACCAGCTGAATTCCTGAGCTCCTCGAACTCATCATCGAAACTCTCCGACAATCGTTCCACCATGCCCCAACCAGCTTAGTCGACCCTGACTGCGCTCCACCAGCTCTTCATTTCACTTACACCCCCTCTTGTGTAAGTGAGCTATCCTCGAACCCACAACATCGCTGCATCGTTTGATCGCCACTCCTGACGCTGGCACGTGCTTCGATCAACCACCCTAGCCTCTAAACGAGGCAATTCACGTGGACTCTTTTCAGGTGAGCATCCTACCTTGCTCCTATAGTACGTATTCTGCTAGAGCTCTATTACTTGTGATTTCCCATTGTTTCATCGCTATTTTATCATCATTTCTCTAATTTTATCTTTGGCACATCATCCTTTCATTGATGACGCACCTGTGGCTTCGGGAGAGGCTTCGACCGTTGAACCTGAACCTTGTGCACTGCTACATCCACTCATCCACCCACCATGATGAGAGCTAGACGTCCATCGACATCCAAGGCTGTCGGCCGCCTTTGCCATGACGGACGGACGTTGGGCTCACTGAGCCGGGAAGGATGAGTCATGTTTTGTGTTTTCTGAACAACATTGCATCCCCTAGGACTCCCCTCCTTCATGCTTGCCTCCACGGTAGTAGACAAAGCTCATAGGTATCTGACATTGTCGGAGAGATCAGTCAGGCTGAAGTTCCAATGAGCTAGGTGGGTGGGGAGATCCAGACATCAATTGCATGATCTATTTGCATCATTGACTTTCTGGCATTCTATTCTTGCTTACACCACTTTTTATCATCGATTTCCACTATTTTATTGATTGTAATTGGGTGAGGAGGTTTACTACACTGAACTGTAAAACAATAGCGCAGTTTTCCAGTGGAACTTATATGCGCTCTTTTCTTGAGGATTGTAATAGTGTAGAATCCTAGCAGATATATGTGATGCATATTGTTGGTGAGTCAGATAGTTTACAGAGCACTTGTTTATCCTTTTATGACATTCATACTTGTTTTTCTTACTTCAGTAGTGTTTCTAGAGAATGTTTTCTTGCATCTTAACGTGGCATCCTACATCTCGCCTTAAGGCATACATTATTTTGGCATTATTTGCCTACATTGGCCAATTTGCAAGCGAGACAAACCAAGAATGACTGATTTTCGGGTGTGTCGGGGTGCCTAACACCTTCTCCACACATAACAGGAGTCCTTATCCTTTCTCTGGCTTGCAAAGGCTGAAATGTCGCATCCATTAACACAAATTCTTGAACTTTGCTCATATTTCATGATTTTATCACACATTATTCTTCTTTCAATTAAAAGATTAGGTAGCGACTCCATTTTCTTTCATTATCCTTTCTTCTTTTTTGGTGTTTTCTAGTTGAACATCTTTCCATGGATTCACCAATTTCACTGAGAATTTATCGGACTTCTCATGTGTCTTCTCATGTTGGGACGATCAGTTCCAGCATGGTTACAATGAGTGACCACTCAAAATGGTCACCTAGCACACACCCACCTTAAACACATAAGCCAACTCAGCAAACTACGCCAAGGAGCTCAACGTAACCATGTCGAGGAGCTCGACGTAACCACGCCGGAAGCACACAAGCACTAACACCTCTCTTGGGTGCCATATCACCACAACAAGGCAACTTGTTATTGCCCAGCCCATAGTAAGTCCTTTAAAACATGCCTTTTAAAACTATTCTTTTCTCTTTTCTTTTCAAAACCATATGCATGCTCTTTCAAAATCCTTTATGCATGCTTGAAATGGCTACTCTCACCAGATCAAGCCCAAAACACACCAAATGACACACAGCTTGATCCCACACACTCTCTATGCAGACTAGACAACAACGATGTCTAAATATTCTTTATAGCATCCAGAGCACCCACCATAGTAACACACAAGCCACAAAACCATATTGAAGCATCTGCTCCAAAACTCAAGGTCTTCTTTAGACCAGAGCCTAATACTCTAAATCAGGAGAACAGAAACCACAAAGCCACTCTAGTGTAGCCACCTCAAACAATGGCACTTTAGCGCAATGCACCTCACCACATAGGTGCAACACCACAAACACAAGTCAAACACACTATGTCGTGTTGCCTAGTGCCAAGCACAGACACTGGCCCCAAGTAGTCCACCGAGGAGCGACCATAATGTTTGTACTACCACGGATAATCATCCTATGAAGGAGTCTATCCATCTTGGCATCCTTCTGTCTAAAGGAGCCTTACAGGGCTAACCACTCACCAAGAAAGCCTGCTCACCCTTTTCGGGCAAGCCGTTCTCTCTTAGGACAAGCCACAGGGTACGTCCTCTCAGTACCCTACATAGTGCCCAAACTCCAGAAGGCTCCAACCTCGCAGGCTCAGCCAACACCCACCAAAATCACATGGACCTCAACCTAGTAAGCAGCACACGACCCTAGGGATATCAATCATCCCTGAAGGTCAACCGGGAGCATCGGTCTCTTGGTCTCACAATACCTCGGTAACTCGACCCGTGGACCTCAACCTTGGCCTGATGAACGACGATCAAGGAGTGTCATACCTTCAGGATTTGATGAGCACTTGCCTCAACCTCTTGGTCTCAAGCATAAGCAGAACACATTGAGAAACAATTTTCAAGAACTTTGCAAAACTATGCATTTTTTTCAAAACTCTTTGGAAAATCATTTCAAAAACTTTTTAATATCACACCTCAAAGGCACCACGAAAACACCACAATCCGAATGGCACAAAAAACACAAATAAGAAACTACACTCAAAACATAGTCTCAACAACTCTTCTGTCAAGTCCAGAAAATGACACTAAGCACACTTAGACCACTAAGTTCTAGCGCCAAGGTGTCTGATGCCTACTGACTTACGTCTCACATGAGCCACAACCAACCTAGTGTCAAATACTTAAACAGTGCCATTGAATATCTAATTCAGCGCACTATGCCAAAACATACCCCAACTCCAATCCTAGGGTTAAATATGAGCTCTAATGTCCATCTAAGCCATTTAGGGGAAAGGCTTAGTATTTCTAAGTCATATAGTCTTTTATTCTATTTCCAACACAATGGGGTCTTGCTAATTTATTTTAGACAATCCCTAAATCAGCTCTACTAATTTCCCAAGTCATTTATAATCATTATTAATTAATTAAATCAAGAAAATCACCAAAAATAGAATTCCAGGTGTAAGATGTGCACTGTGCTGCATCTTACATTAGATGCAATGCAGTGTGCATCTAATAGCCAGGAAGGCTAACCTAATCACATACCACTCTAAATAATCCAAAACCCTAATTATTTTATTAATGGATCATTACCTGATTAATTAACATCACTACCAATATTTGCTACCATTTAACAACCCTCATTAATCATATAAACCACTTGATTAAGCATACATAGTAGCCAAGGGTGTTGGACACAAGGAAGCCAGTGTTCAACGTTAAACACTGGAAATCCAACGTTTAACACTCTGAAACCAGATTCTATAACGAAATTGGGTTGTGGCAACCCTTAATTAAAATAGAACCAGAACACCCATATTAATTACTACATGCAACCCTTAATCCAAAATAAACCCTTCTCAAGGTAAAATATGAGATCAATAGCATTGGGGTCGTTGAACACAGCTCAACCTACGTTCAACGTCATGCATTTATAGATTCACTAGAATCTCCCTTCCAAGCATGCACAAATCCACCAAAAACTCACCCTATCACCACTGAAGGGTAAGGAAGCAACCACACACTAGCATGCATAAAGATCACCACTTAAAAATATTTAAAAGACATCTACATGGATGTGTAGCTTGCACCCTTGAGGCATGCCAACATAGTGATCTGAAGCTCCACAAGTGCTCCCGTCTATGTCTCGAGCACCCTCTGGCCATCCAACACCTCTACAACGGCCCATGCATCAACAAATCTCGGAATCAGTGGATGCAACCAAAGGGAAAAGAAGGAGAAGAAGGAAGAGAGAGTTTGGTGCTCAAGAATCCAACCACTTACCTCTATCTCTTCCCCAAGCTCCCATGAAACACCTAGAGATCACCAAAGGACCCCTACACCACCAAAGAGCAGAGGAGAAGAAGGAGGGAAGGATTCATCCCAAGGAAGCCACCTCCAACCACTTATATAGGCATTAGCAAAACTCAACACATTGTACATCGCCGTCCATGCGTTTAACGTTGAACGCATACATGCCAGCATTTAACAACCTAAGTCACAAGTGTTGAACACTCTGTATCCTGCATTCATCATTAAATGTACCTACACTAGCATTCAACACAAAAAGATGCCAAACCACAAATATATAGGTGTAGAACACTGGAGAAGTTGCATTTAACATTGAACATAGGGACCTCAGTGTCCAACACATCTAGATTCTAGTTTAAATATCTAGCTTAAATGCTACCTAAGAAATTGGGTTGTTACAATGGATTTGTGTTGCTCTCCCTCAATTATATTTGTGTTTATCTTTGGTCTCTCCTACTGTGTAGTATTTTGGTGCTTTGTAACCTCATGTGTGTGTGGGACCAAGATGAGAGTAAAAGCCAAATGAAGCATAGTGTAGCACAGTATCCATTGCTATTTATTGTGCTCACATTACGCCTTTAGCTTTTCGCTATACCGCTACGCTGTTTCGACATGATTCGCGGTGGTTGTTGGTGGCAGATGACAACAGCGATTGGTGGCCTATATATATGAGGAGGAAGGGTGAAGGGAGGTAGGGGAATGAGAACCAAAGAGTCAGGGAAGGAAGCTGAGCAATGTAGGGGTGCATCGGTGACCCGAGGAGGAGGAGAAGCTTGTCGGGGACTGAGGGATCACCAAAGGTCACTATGTACACGTGCATCCCTTTTTCCCTTCTTGATTAAGTGTTAGATCATGAAAATTGCATATAATTAGTCATAAACTTGTTTAGTTTAGTAGATCTGAATGGTTTGGATGCATAGATGTAGTATAGGATTTTTCAGAGATTTACAAGTGGATTTATGCGTGATTTTTGACAACCTTGCTATAGTGTTTTCACAAAACCTTTTAAGCTTCCTAATTTTATATCCTGAGTTATGCTCTACGACTTTTAGTGATATTTGTCCCAAAATGTAGGGGACTCAGAGCCCTATAGTTTCATATATTTTGTGTGATTTGTCAAGTGCCGGAAATGGGTCCATTGGAGGATCCCATTTCAAGTGAATTCGAACAACCCGTTCTCTACGCTTTGGGTTTGCTATAAAAACTTGAGCCACAACTTGGTACCATAGACAGGGACCATGGGTAGGTTGCATGGTTTTGTCAAGGTAGTTTTCAGCAAAATGTATTATTGTGAATTGTGATTTGGATTACTGATAATGGTTTTAGTAATGAAATTGGAAAATGCATTTGGAAATGAAACCCAAGTTTTAGAAATATTTTCTAAGGTTTTGGTAGGGACCACGTACCTGAAAGGCAGTTTGATAGAAAAGAGGGATATTAAATGCCTCTCGAAGGTCAGAGACACGCCCGAAGTCGTGGTTGTCAAGTTATTTGTGATTGTGGTACTACAGGGTCTTAGGGTGAGAGAGACTTGGGCTTTCTCTTAGTGTCGGTGCTGGCTAGGTCTAGTGTAGCATATGGGCCTAATTATCCATTTTTGTTGAAAACCATGTAATTAATTGTAATATTTGAATGTGGTTTACTAATGGATAGTTTAATTTATTGTGCCTGTTGTGTGTGTCTCTCTCTCTGTGTCACTACATTTGTTGTTCCCCTGGTTGTGTGGTTTCTAGGGTTGTGCCCAGATGTGTGGGACCTAGATTTGACCTTGGTCAGGAAGGGCACAGTGCCCCCACTCACGAGCCTTTCTTCCCCACCTCTCTTCTTCCTTCTTCCTAGCTCACCCATGTCTCGACAAGGGACTCGTGCTTGTCCTATCCCCTCCACAGGTAGCCATGGCAAAGGGCATTGGTGTGATTCGAGGGTGGAAGCAAGCAGGGCAGAGGAGATAAAGAGGGAGGGAATGGTGCAGAGGAGAAGGCGCAAGGAAGAGGAGAAGGGAACCAGTGGATAGAGATAGAGAGGAGGTGGTTGTGTCGAGGGGAGCGCAAGAGCTTTGTGCACAGTTCGCCAATGGGAAAGACTTCGTTAGACGTATGGAGAGGCTCGTCCGGGTGCGAGTAGGTTGCTGGAGTGCCAAGCCAGGTATGTGTCCTCCCTTTCCCTCCTTCTCTACTCGTTTTGGATAAATGGTTTAATGGCATGAAAATGGCAAAAATGCATGTTAAATTATGGGAAAATGGTAGAAATGATGGGAATGTGATGAGCAGCATGAATGTGTAGAGATCTTGTGGTTAGGATAAAATTTATGGATTTTAATGAATGATACACCATGTTATGTGTTTTGTGCTCTTGCTAGTTTTGATTTTATTCCAAGAGCTTTGATGAATGGATTTGAATAATGTTTATCCCAAATGGTAGGAAACTTAGAGCCCTACATTTGCTAATTTTAGTGTGATTTGTGATTGGTCAGAAATGGGTGGTGGAAAAATCCTTAATACATTTTGATGATAACAAATGACTATTGATTATTTGACAAAATAATCACTTAAGAAAATCTGATATACTCAAGTACTGAATATAAAAATCATTTATCAAAGGCACATTAGTCATACATAAGCAATATTC
>JAMKQA010205929.1:0-10886 GCA_024699735.1 Posidonia australis
CACCACAGTCTCGAGGCTCCTACCCCGGACCGCAAACTCGGCAACCACATTTACCAAGGACACGTCCCTGACCTTTCTTGAGGTCTCACTACCTCGTCAGCAAGTCCTAGTTTCATTGTGGTTCCTACTATATCCTTTAATCTCTTTAAAATCATAAGCAATTTGTCTTATCAAAACCATTTTCATTCATAAAGCCCTTTGCAAATCACATGCATTATGCCTCAAATCATTACCTGTGGTCTTTAAACCCACACATTCTTTCATGGCCTTTACACCATGAAATCACCCCTCACACGGGTCCATATCCATACACAAAAGCCATGCTTCAATATCTCATGGAAAACATCATTAAAAACAACATACTGGCATGCATCATCTTACATGTCATTCCATGCATTTCATACATTTATCATGTATTTATCCATATTTAATCATCATTTTTCTATGCATTTTCAATTTAACTCAGGGCTCTGATACGGCATACCAAATCTCATTCCAGTCGACCGAAATTCCCTGATTCGGTTGATCGAAACATTTCGGCATTCCGAAACCCTGTCAGATAAACCAGTCCCCCGCTAGAACGGTCGACCGAAATCACGTGGTCGTCCGAAATCCCCTGATTCGGTCGACCGAAATGCTTCGGTCGTCCGAATCAGTGGTCCAGGGAACCACCTGGGAGCATTTCGGCATACCGAATTTCTGCGATTGCATAAATTCCCCGATCTTCGCCGTTTCTTCTCCCAAAAGTGGGAGTAAGGATCGGACCCATCTAACATGCCACAAAAATTACCAATAAAACATGAGGTGTAGACCTTCAAGTCTACTCCAAAACCCCTCAAACAAAACATGAATCCATTAGGCATGCTATTCTATGGAAAATCACAAAGGCACAAGACTCATTCAACACAACTGTAGCATGCTTCACATTAACTAGCAAAATCCCATAAAATTTGCCACGAATCAGCATCATGTGACCACAAACACATGATTCAACACATTCCCAACATTTTCCTCATTTTAACATGATTTTCCCTCTAAACCCAACATGCCTCAACTAATGGAGGAAGACGGAAGGGGAAACGGTAGGGAAATGCGTACCTGGCACCGGTGAGCTCCACACGTGCTCGACGTGCTCCGGCGAGGCTCGATGCAAGCTCACCTCAGCTCGCACAACCTCCTCTGGGCACGAAGTTCCTCTTGCATGCGACTCACCCCAGACTCTCCTTCCCACGGCATGCCGTTCCCCAACGCAGCCTCTGCACCTCCTCTTAACACCCCCGACGCCTGCCATCCCGGAATCCCGCCAGCGTCCACCAGCTATGTGTAGCTCTGGACGGACGAGACGGGGCGAGCAGCTTCTCCCCCGCTAGGTTTCACGAGATCCGAAGAAGCAGGTGCGGGTCACGGGCACCGCTGGCTCTCCTCACATGGGGGTTGGGCTCCTTTGACCAAGTCCAACCCCAAGCCCAAGTAGGTCCACCACAAGCACGGGTCCCAATACAAAACCGACCCACTAGCCAAAGAAATCACACCACATGGGAGAAACCAGGGGCACAAAACATAGAGGGAGCCCACAGCCAACAAACACAAACTGGATTTACCATTAATAAACTATACACAAAATAATTACAAGAAATTCCATGGTTTATAATAAATGGAAAAACCAGGCACAGATGTTACACGTCGGGAGGGACATTTGCTACGACCCAGGTACTCCTTTCCCCTCTCTTTCAATCTCAAATAGCTTTCCTTAGGTCCGTAGAGCTCTCCCTAGCCTATGGTTGCATCTCGCCAGAGATACGGGCCCTGCACGCCGTTTCCCTTCTCTCTGATGGGGGGTTCACCACCACTGGTGAGGCTAGTGGCCTCCTAGGTCCAAGTGAGGCCCCATAGGCCTCTCCTCCCTCTTCCTCCCTGAGCTTCCATTTCTCAGGAGGAGTCTAATTGGCCTCCTACGGTCGGAGACCCCGTCGTCGCCTCTACAACCGCCAATCGCCGCCGTGGAAGCTGCTGGAAGCCTCCAGTTGCACCCCCTCCACACCACCACCTCAAGAGGCTCTGCCTCGCCGCTAGGAACCTCTCCACGCAGCCACACTGTTGTTCTAGAGCCCGGAGCACCGCCCCTACTTATGTTGTGGTTGTCTCCGGCGCAGGGGATGGGTGGAACCCCCCAGACATCCCCAACCCTCGTTGATGCCTCTGGAAGCCTCCTCGTGCCGCCTCGAAGCTTCTCCGACCTTCGCTAGTGCCTTTCTGTCACCGGAACGTCGCAGCCACCTCACCGTCGTCTTCTCCAGCGTCGACAGGCTACATCGCCAGAGCCAGAGGTGGGGAGGACATCTCAGGCTGCCCCAGTCCTGTCCACCTCGCCGAAGAGCTTCACCTTGCCTCCCTCCAACCTCTTGGACCATCGTCGGAGTTCCTCCACTGTTGTGCCACCGCTAGTGGCTCGTTGGGGCCCTCGTTAGAGGCTGAAACGCCAAAGAACTTCGAAGAAGATAGGGATTTAGATTAGGTGTTTAGTTTTAGGTTTTTACATATAGGTCCTTAAATTGTTACTTTCAGGTCCTTTTGGTTGTGTTTAAACCCCTACAGTTTCAAATAAGTTTTATTTCTTTTATTGTTTCTGTAAAAATTGCATATGGTCCCCTACATGTTTTATTTTTTTTATGATTATTGCATTAATATATGTTTTTTCACATTTAAACCCCTATAATCATATTTTTCCTTGCAATTAAGTCTTGAAGTTTTGCATTGAGCCCCCAAAGCTTTTTAAAATGAGTTTTCTCTATGAGATTTGCATTCAAACCCTTAAAAAACTTTGTAATCACACTGAATAACATAAAAACCTAATTTTCATCACATTTAAGCCCTAGAATTTTTCATGCAAACCCCTAAGTTCATAGCATACATATATTGAGTGTAGGAAATTTGCATCCATGCCCTTGTTTTATTTCAAATTCACTAATTAGGGTTTTAATTGTTTCCACACACCTTTTTGACATTTTTTACTTTTTATCTGTAGTTTTGCACTCAAATATAGTTTCCATTTTAAAATCATGCTTACAATGTAAATTGACCTTTAATTTCACATTTTAGTCACATTTGCACTTTATGTGTGAATTTTGCACATTAGACCCTGAATTCTCAAGAAATTACCAACATGCAATTTTCACACATCTCACACCACAGTGCCACATTTTTCTGATTATCCATGATTTTAACTCCAGCATGAAAATTTTTGAATATTTTTTAACCATGATTGCTATTCTTTTGTGAGTTTTGCATTCCAGTCCCTAGATTTCTTCAAACTGCAAATATGTGACTTTTCAACATCCACTTCTCACCAAAATGTATTTTCACCTTGATTCATGTGATAGTCATCTGTTCCTTGATCCTTGTGAAGTTTTCGAAGTGGATTTTCTTTCCTTTGTGAATTTTGCACTTTGGTCCCGAATCTTATCCTTTACCATGTTTACATTATTTTCTCGTGTTTAAAACCTTGTTTCCATCTATTTTTCTTGTAAATAACCTTTTCCCAATATTTTTGCATACATTAGATCATGCATCATGCACATGCATATATTTATCACACTTGGCCTCGTGAAATTACCAAATTGCCCCAATGCCATCAATTCATGCGTATGCATATTACTTGTGCACTAAGTCATGCATAATCTCTGTATAAATCATTCCTTGGCATTTTCCACTCATTTAGGTATATTTTCATGCATTTTACATAATGTTTTCATTGCATTTGCACATCATTTCATCCTTTTTAAGAAAGCCCACATTCTATGCTTTTTCCCGTGAATTTTTCTCCAACCTGTTTTTAGATTCCTTCACTTGACATTCGACTTGATTTCCTTTATTCCACATTTTTTGGATTTTCTTTCGATTTGATTTGGATTTCCTTGCCTGAGGGCATACATTAACTGACGTAAAGGCCCACATTGGCCCAATTGCGGATTAATTTCCCTTTTTTGATTTTTATGACATTTTCCATGATTTCGACGTTTTGGGTTGACCCTATTTAAGACCCTTTCGATACCAGTATGGTTTCTGGGACCATTCCCTTCAAAAACATCGTCATTTCATGTAATTTTCTTCATATATCACCATTTGTTTGTTTTGCGCGGACTTCTTTGCAAATTTTTTATTTTGATTTCCGTGACATTTTCTATGATTCTCATGATTTAGGTCGATTGAATTTTTGATTCTCTTGAGGTTGGTATGATTTTTCGAGTCATTCCCGCCAAAAACATTGTCATTTCATGTGATTTTCTTTGTCCTTTCATGTTTCGCCATTCCGTCATTTCATGTGATTTTCTTCGCAATTTTTGCATGCATCTTGCACATCTATCTAGTCTTGACTTGCCATTTATATTAGCATGATTAGAGCATAATCTAGGCTTAGCAAGCATTCATTCAACATTTAGCAAGCAAATCGGATTAGAAAGATCGAGTTTCTCGGACGTACGGGGGTACTTAATGCCTTCCCCGTGCGTAACAGGAATCATTACCCATTCTCTGGTTTGTAGACATTTGGTCTTCTCATTTGCATCATATACATTCATCCCTTTCCGTTGTTTTTTCGTGGTTTTCCTCGTCTTTCCCTTAAAAGATTAGGTGGCAACTCTGATTTTTTTGTTTTATCCTTTCTTGTGCCTTTGCCATCCTAGCATGGTTGTGGCCTCATCCCTCTAGTGCGACTCCGTGCCAGATTCCTAGGTGGGCATGGTCACAACTTGAAATTGTAAAATACACTTTAAAATTGTCAAATTATCTTAAACCATTATTCACCCTCCTCTAGTGAAACCTATGATCCTAACACAACACTCCAGGTGCTAGTTGTACCAATTAAGGCATATTCCATCAATTAATTGGGCAACAAATCACAATCAAAGGCTAATTGACATTACACACGATTAGAGGAATCTTCGAAAAAAAGGAAACTTTTTGAATTCAAAAATTTTTAAAGAAAAAAATTGACTGATGTGGCATTACTGAATCATCAAGTATAAGACGCAGCAGACTTAGCGCTCAATGTTAAATGCCTAGATCATAGCATTTTACACAATCAGTCCAGAAACTTGTTAAATTTGGCTATCAATTCAACTGTGGTCAAACAAGTGAATCAATGAGATAATAAAGACCCCTAAACATGGCAAGACTACTCATTTGAAAATACTAAAGATTTATTTTGGATCTAAAAAAGAAAACTTTGACTAAAATGGCAAGGAATAGAACTAGACACATTAAATACTTGAGATGGGACATATAACGTTAAACGCTAGAGATGGTACATATAACGTTAAATTTTGTGAAGCTTGCATACAACGTTGTACATTGAAACTAGAGCGTTCTACGGTTTGGATTTTCAATTGACGCTTTTGGAGGGTTCTTGGACTGAGTAAGAGACTTTTAAGGATGAATGAAACATGCAATGGTGTAATGGGACTTAATAAAAAAAGAGTGTCAAAAACGAATATCTACAATGGACTCGACCCCTTCTTGCTCAAAGAGGCAAGGCCATAGTTAGCTGAAAGAGTAGTTAAGCTGTTAAGGTCAAGGGCATCAGTGGCTTCTTGCTCGACATCTTTTAAAGGTATTCTAGATGAGCTATTGACTTGGATGTTTGGAGGATGGAGAATCTCTTAAGAGTTAGGAAGAATGTCTGAGACTTGGGGAGTGATGCTGGGGACTCCCTATGAATGGAGAGGAGAGACTAATTTCTTTGAATCCAGCAGGCGTGTGGGAAGAATGAATTGGTTGGACACACCTTGAACTTCTTCCCAACTATGGACAATCTTGACTTGTGTCAGAACTCTTTGTGGTCTACCTTGTATTATGGACTAATAGATTCAACTTCCAAATCCTCTTTTATGATGGGTGTATCTAGGTCTGCACCATTCTTGAATTGAAACCTGACCAATATGAAGTGATTTGATAGTGACCATGTCAATGACTCAGTGAGGTCCTTTGATAAGTTGTAATGCCCTCACCCCGAAGACGCTACCTAACTACAGTATCAACCATTCAATTACAATAATAAATACAATAATTAATTAAAATAACAGGAAGCTACCTAAGGCTAACTATGCAAATCTTTGTGTAGCTAGTGGCTTCAAAACACACACTGGGAGTGAACTGCACTCCAAAAGATGCACCTAAAAATCAAAACCAAACAAAACACGCGTGAGTGACATCAAGTCACCCAATACGTCCCTGTAGACACCTTGGTTTCTGACTAATGTTGGCAGGCAGATCAGGCAGAGAGTGCAACTGGATAGCTGACCCAAACTTACCCCAGTTCCCTAACCAAACCTATGAACTTAAACTAACCCAAAAACCTCTAATTACCCTTAACTCCACTCATCTAACTAAGCCCAACAATTAAAACCCAGCCTGTGTGCTCTGGCCCTATAACATGAGTGGCTCAATTGCACGGCCCAAGCGTGCGTCAAGGCCAAGGCAACACGGCAGGCGCAGCCTGACTAGTCGCTTTCGTCGTACAACCTCCTACCTCGTACGAGCGGCGTTGCGCACGAAACTACAACATGTCTCCTGGCGTGCCTGACATCTCCAGAGTTTTCCCACACCCTGTCTCCACCATCACCCTACGTCACTCCTACCGTCATGCAAAGCTTGCGAACTCCGACAAACCACTCCCTACAACCATGCCCTGTCAACCCTACCATCGTCGTCCCGCTCCACCTACCACACCAAGTGGTCAACCAAAACCCCACTCGAGCCCTTCAACCAGGGACACCAGAGCATTCGCGAGAGAGAGAACGGATGAGTCCAAAGAGAGCTTCGCCGGAGAACTTGAACCCAACCCACAAACTCCGACTAGCCCCCTTTGCTTCCCCTTCCAACAAGCTTCCTAGCATCCTTCTGCTCATTCTCGAGCCAACCATAGGCCATCACCAGCCACTTGCCTGCCGTCCAACCCCTTGCCTATCATCCAGCCCCTCGCCAGAGTTCGCTACTTGCCGACGCCGACGTCACACCACCGGCACTGACAGGTAGACATTCCCCTTACCTGATATAGAGGATAGCTTGACCGTTTTGATTTCACGTTTCACATATTTTTCCCACTGTTTTCCCACTGTCTACCGCATCTCGCACCTCACTTACCGTCGTCAGGCGCCGGACACCGGCGTGAGGCCACACGGGCCACTGAACACTCGGATCGGTGTCTCAATGGCTCTCCCTCTTCTTCTATCGTTCCTCAGAGTGGCTGAGTCAACGTCCCAAGCTGGAAACCTCCCATGGAGGCTCGCCGGAGGAAAGTCAACATTGACGTTGGCGACGGGGATGGGGAGAAGAACTCATGGTCAATTGATGTTTCCCATGCATACTCATCTCATCTTGGTAGTACCCTCGAGCTCCCAGATGACCCTCGCCATCTGGTGACTCTCCACCGCCTGAAAAGGAGGCAATGAAGGAGAAAGTTCTGGCCCCTATTCCACTTGTGCGCCCCGATAGCGTGCCACCCATGCATAGATCAGTCAGGGCCTACGCGGGGTCAGACTCAACCGAGCAAAGGCCTCACCTCCCTTATTTAGGCCACACCTACATAGGTGTTTCATCTAGCATTGGTTTACTCTCTGGTTTATTTGAATCTCTTGTTTTTTGTTTAAGTGTCCCTATATATGGTGGTTTCTCGATTCTTAGCTCATATGTGAACCGTAGCATGTTTTATTCTCCTGCATCTTGATAGCCATTCCATAGTAGTCCCTATGAGCTGTGGATATGACAATGGTCGCAAGCAACTATGACATCCCTGGGATGCACATTCTAAGTGCGCAGACGAGTAGCGCATCGCTCATGCATGTGTCATCGAGGGGTGAAATCTGGCACAACCTAGCCATGGGTCCCACCATGTTTCCATCTTGTGTTTTACTTTATGTTCCCTGTTTTGATTGCGCTTAATTTTTAGATAGACTTGTTTCCTTAGCCATATAATTTATTTCTCTTGCATCATCCATATAACCCCATTAAATTGGCATCCAAGTGCCCACATTTCCATACACGTGAGCAAGATTCCAAGAAAGACCGATTCATCAGACCTGCGGGAGTGCCTAACCCCTTCCCTGTACGTAATAGGAGTCCTTACCCTTTCTCTGGTTCGCAATGATCCGTGTGTTGAATCCTTTTCGCATGAATCATCTCTTATTTGATTTCGAGTTTTGGTTTTCCGATACGGTTTTTCTCGTCTTCCCATTTTGAATAGACTAGGTGGCAACTCCATGTTTTTACCTTCATGCTGCTTTTTGGTGTTTTCGAGTCATTTTCCTGCCTTCGGAATCGTCGGATTCGCCATGGCCCTACCAACTTCCATGTTGTCCCGATCGCATGGGAGCGCGGTTCCCCTATGCTAGCATAATCACACCACCCAACCACGGAAAAGCATGACAATGCTACGAGAAAATTGAAAATCTCGATTATTGCAAAACCTTAACTTGAAAGCAAGGCAAAACTACAAAATTGATTCATAAATCCTTGGAATTCTCCATCCAAGTCCAAAAGTCATCAAACTCTATTTCCAAACCATGCCATTTCTAAATCATTTTCTTTGTCAAATCTCATGCATTTTAAATCATTCATGTGTTTCGATAAACTATATTCTCAACCATATCCAAACTAAAAATCACATGGCCATACGTGACTCAAAACACAAACACATTGGCTAGCAATTGACTAACACCACAAGTCTTAACTCACACTGGAACTTGACTAAAAACCTCAAGTCAAAACACAGTCTGATTCCAACTCAAAACCACATGCACATCATATCACATTTCAATAGTGTCACCTTGATCAAAGGCAACTAGACCACAAGCAATCGATGAGGTAGTAACCCCGATCTTACTACACTGTCGGGTAAAAATCCTCATATTGGAGAACACTACCCCAGCCAACAAGCCTTAACAACAATTTATTTATCACAAAGCACAAGGATACGTCTTTCCTAATGTCCCATTAATATCTGGGCACTAAGGTTTCACATTCCTAGACCCAGCCAACACCGTCACAAAGTGGGGTAACATAATCTCTTTCAACTACCTCAAAGCTCAACAACCACGTCTTGGACTAACAACTGGTCTCATCAAGGTCTCACACCCCTACCAGTTGTCGTCCTAACACTACGTGGATCCGAAAAAAACAATCGAAATCTCCTTTCAAAACATACAGGTTTTCCTCAAAACCACTTACAAAATCCTCCATTACAGGAAACACTTTCATAAACCATCATCCCATTCTCAAGAAATTTTCATCAAAATACCACATGCCATAAACCACATAAAACCATTCACATTTCACCTTAAGAAAAATCTCATTCATATAGTTCAAGGGCTTGATTCGGCATATTGAAATCCACCGGTATGCCAAAATCTCATGAAATCTGACAAATCCACAGGGGGTGTTTCGACATGCCGAAGGTTTTCAAAGTGTCAATTTTCCTTGATTTGGCATGTCAAAACATTTTGGTATGCCAATTTAGACGAAATTTGAACATCACCTTAGCCCTAGGTCACTCGTTTATCGGAGTAGGAGCCACCGATAAACCCATCTCTAGTGAACTACAATCTACACAAAAATCACCAAATGTAGTACTCTAAGCCAACTACCATTTGGGACAACTTTCATCAAAAACCATGAACCATAGCTCTCGAAATCAAATCATAAAGACAGAGAGCACATTAAGCATACACTATAGCCTTAATGTCGAAAATCCATCATAATTCACATAAAATAGCATAATCCATTCCTAAGCATGCATTCAACTAATACACACCATTTCCATAATTTTTTCATGATTTTATATGCATTTATCATGATTTTTTACCATCAAAACATAAAACACATAAGGAGGGAGAGAAGGTAGGACATGTACCTTTAGTGGGTTTCCGGCGATTCCACGCCTCCTCAGCGACCTCCAGACTTTCCAACCATCGGCCAAACTTTGACACCACTGTAGCCCTCTCTCGACTCCTCCTCTCTGGCCCTCACCTCTCTCTGGCTCACGACTCTGGCTTCCCCCTCTCCTTCTCTTGAACCTCTGGTGCCTAATGCCATGGCCACCTCCCCCCTTTGACGTTGCTCCTGCACTTGCCATCCCTGTCTATCACCTCAGCCTTCTCAAGGCTAGTGTGACAGGATGCGACAAGCAGGCTAAGAAAATAGGGAGTCTCATGAAGGGGAGAGCACTGTGTATGGTTTGACCAAAGGCCAACCTAGATTCCATGCACACACATAGTAGACAAAACCAGCCAACATACCACTCAAACTAAGGAAACCAAGCTAACATAACCACACAGAGAGAGAAAACACACTCGGGCCAACAACACCTTGATTATCCATTCATAAATCATATTATAGAAATATTACAAATATCTATGGTTTTCAATAGTTCTAGATAATCAGGCACAGATGTTACATAAGTGCCATGAGTATCTTAGCCTAGTGCCATTATGCTCCTTTGGCATCTCGAGTGTGTCTTTTATTTCTTGTTCGTGATGGCCTAGTTCTCTCTCAAGAGTGCTGCCTATTTGGAGGAGTATCTCCCATGGCTTCTACATGTACTCCAGGAAGTCACAGTGGCTCGTGTTTATGCTCCAAGGGGTAAAGATCTATTAACACTATCAATAGCCTCAACGGCTGAGTCCTTTCTAGAGGGGGTAAGTGCCATAGCTGGTGAAGTTGTTGGGACTGTCACAAGGTGTGCCTTTGCTTCCATTGGCTCATTTCCAATTGTTAGAAATATGACATTAATTTTGGTGATTATTTACTTGTGCATATTTTCATAAAATATTATAACTTGAAAAAGATATAAGTGTCTTATCATGAAATCACAAACGGCATACCGGCATCAAGAG
>JAMKQA010205930.1:0-11986 GCA_024699735.1 Posidonia australis
CCCCCCCCCCCCCCCCCCCCTCCCCCCGGTGGGACTGGTCCGACGGCAGCTGATAACGACTCTGGATCCACAACGGCTCTTGACGGCAAGCTGCGCAAGAGGCAGAGACGGACTGGGCAGACGACAGCGACGGCAAGAGGTGGCCGGAGATGGGTGGCCTACGGCAAGGACGGTGGTTAATGCCTGGTAGGAGGAAAAGAGAACTTGGTGGTAGTGGAGGAGGACAAGAAAGGGAAGGCTTTCCCATGGATCCACCACCGTCGACGGTAGTACTGTGGCGAAGGTCCACCGATGGCGGTGGCGACGGCGATGGCGACTACTCTCACTTTCTCTCAAACCTTAGAATTTTCCCTAAACTCTGGTACCATGTGAAATAGAAAGAAAATACTATATTGGTCGTTTCCATTACAAAGGATTACAATCTCCTATATATAGGAGAACACATACTTAACTTACAAGTAACCTATTAAATAGATAATACAAAGATCCATATAAGTATCCATTCAATCTGACAGAATAAAAAGTAACTTGAGGTATGATGTTGTTGACTCCTATGAAGAGAATATAGGACAGCTCAAAGCAAACCTACGGACATGAATGTGTCCAAAATTACAAAACTCTATGAACAACTATTCAACATACAATAAAGTGATCAGCATTTTCAAAAGTTATATACTTACATTCAAGCATTATTGGACAAATTGGAGATATATCAACCAAGCATTACCAAGATGAAAGAGTACCGTAAAGAATTAATCGTGGCTCGTTTTATCTATGCTTTAAAGAATGACCTTGCAACTCAGATTCGTGCTCAACTAGTTGGACTACTTAGTGGTGACATGGTTCCATCCTTGAAGACTACCTTCGCTAGAGTTTTGAGGATTTCCACTTATGCACCTATCTCTCATCATGATTAGTTTGCCTTGGCGAATTATAATCGTAACCATGATCGCGATCGTGGTCGAAGATGTACTCCAAGGGAAGGCCATAGATCTGGCCAAGGCAATAGGAAGTGTGACTATTGTGCATGCACAAATCATAAATCAATAAAGTGCAGGGAAAATTAAGGAAACCCAAGTGGGCTCAACAAGTTTCAGCGGATGATTCTTCTGGTAGTACCATGACTATCACTACCACTACCACAAAGATAGTTTCTATCTCCAAGGCTGAATATGCACGTCTCTTTTAGTGTGAAGATACTCTGCCTCCTCTAACTACTACTACTGCCTCCTAGGTAGTTACCTTAGGTACCAATGCCTTTTTAGTTTCAAAAGACAATTCCTAAATAACAAACTTAGGTGTGTCTAGTCATATGATAGGTACCCATGACCTTTTTACCACATTTTCGCCCACATCACCTATTCTATCTATTAATATTGTTAATGGCAACCTTTGTCCAATTAAAGGTGAAGGAGTGGTACAAGCCACTTCTAAACTCCCATTGGATAATGTTCTTTACATACCCTAATTTCCTATAAATCTTTTATTTGTCGGTGCTTTTACCAAAGTTTTACATTGTTCAGTGACCTATTATCCATATCACTAAACCTTTCAAGAGGATTGATTTGGGCCATGAACATGGTGATGGACTTTGTCTCCTAGTCTAAGATGAAGTTCCTCAAGTCTTATTATCTATTGTTAATACGCCAAAGTCATCCTTTTTGTAGCATTATCGACTAGATCACACTTTTTGAAGGAATTTCAACAAGCATTGTCGTAGATGTCTCTAAAGTCCTTTGATTGTAAGTCTTATCAACTAAATAAGCATTATTGTGCTACTTACCAATGTCAATCCAGTCTAAGGAGTCAGAGCCACTTTGAGTTAATTCATGCTGATGTTCGGTATCCTAATCGTGTTTTGTCTATTTTAAGTCATCGTTATTATCTGGTTTTAAGTCATCGTGACTTCTCTAGAGTATGTTGGGTTTATTTGTTCAAGGGCGGGAAACAAGTCTCTGTTGTTGTAAAACATTTCTTTGCTAAAAATAAAAACTTAGTTTTCTATTATCACTCGTATTTTTTGCATAGATAATGCATTAGAGTTTGTTCAATTTGATATTACTTCTTTTTGTGCAACTATGGGAATGATTCGTCCATACACTTCTCAATAGAATGGTGTTGCAGAAAGACATGTTGCTCTATTTGGGGGGATTCCACCAAAAAGGCTCCTGATCATCGGTTGTTCCATCTTCCTTCTGGGATGTTTGGATGTATGTATTTTGTTCAAAATCTTTCTCTAGGTCTTGATAAACTCGCACCTCGATCCATCAAGTATGTCTTTGTGAACCATTCGAAGACTCAAAAAAGATACTATTGTAACAATACAGTCACTAAACGACTCTTCACATTTGCTAATGTTACCTTCTTTGAGAGTACTACTTATTTTGGGGCCTCTTCCCCTTCAGATAAGAAATTGTCAATCTCACTCAATGACTCCACCTATTACTGGTGCTCCTCCCATTCATCCTTTGCAGGTGTACCGTCAACGCCATCAGACTCAACCAGCACCTCAACAACAAACAAACCCTACAATGAGGTAAAAGGTTTACAATTACTCATCTTATTTCTAATTTTATTCCTTATCACCATTACACCCACAGCTTTGTCAATTTGCCAATTCTATCCAGGAACTATCTTGAAGCTATGCAAGTTCCCCGGTGGAAGGCGACTATAGATGAGGAAATGGATGCCCTAGTCTCTCAAGGTACTTGGTCAATGGTGAATAGACTATCTGATGCTATCATGGTCAATTGTAGATGAATATTTACCATCAAATACAAGGCTAATGATTTTATTGACATATACAAAACACACTTAGTTATCAAAGGTTTTAGTCAAACATATGGCATCGACTATGATGCAATTTTTTTTTCCTATGACTCGAATGAATTCTATAAACGTTTTGTTGTCTGTATCAATCAATCTCGACTACAAGCTTGATCAACTTAATGTCAAAAATACTTTCTTCTACGACGATCTAACTAAATAGGTACTTATAAAGCAACCTCCAAGATATGTTACTCAAGAAGAGAATAAAGTATGTTAGCTGAAAAAGACAATATATGGTATCAAACAAAGCCCAAAAGTATGATTCAAGAAATTCAACAATATCCTAACCAAAGTAGGGTTCAAATGATGTATTGTAGATCATACAATGTTCATTAGACAGCACATTAGTGCTAGTGTGATCCTTGCCATTTGTATGGATGATATTCTTGTGACAAGCAATGATTTAGCAGATATCTCAAAGACTACAGAATATCTCAAGAATGTTTTTGTGCTTAAAGATATGGGAAACCCAAGTACTTCCATGGGATTGAGTTTACATATGCCACAAACTGGATTCTACTATCTCAGAGAAAGTATGCCTTAAATCTTCTTCCATGACTTCTTGGATGCAAACCTAGAAAAACTCTAATTGATCCGACTCCAAGACTTTTGGGATGAATGAGTGAAAGTCTTTAAGGATGTTGGATAGTATAGGTAGATAAGGAAACTTATTTACCTAACCATCACTCGTCATGATATCACTTATATTGTAGGCTTTCTCAGTGAGTTTATGCATGAGCCATGGATTACTCACTAGAAAAGGGCCTTACAAGTACTGACATATGTTAAAGGTACACCTGGAAAAGGCCTAATATACAGAAAGCATGGACACATGGATGTAGTTCTTATTCAGACTCTGTGACAAGGTGCTAAAAAGTCAACATGACTCTGTGACAAAGGTAATAGAAAGTCGACATTTGAATTCTACACTAATATCGGAGGAAACTTCGTCACTTGGAGAAACAAAAAACAAAATATGGTATCAAGATCAAGTGTAGAAGACAACTTGTGAAATGATGGAGTTTAAGTCCCTTCTGATTGAGCTAAATTTTCCTACGAAGCTCCCAATGGAAATGCACTGCGATAATCAAGCAGCAATCTTCATAGTAAATAATCCAACTTTCCTTGAAAAAAATCAAACATATACAAGTTGATTGTCACTATGTAAGAGAAACAGTGATGAACAAGCTCGTCTCGGCTCCTTGTACACCCTCGTCAAACCAACTGACGGATAATCAAGCAGCAATCTTCATTGTAAATAATCCAACTTTCCACGAAAGAATTTGTCACTATGTAAGAGAAACAGTGATGAACAAGCTCGTCTTCGCTCCTTGTACACCCTTATCAAACCAACTGACGGATATATTTAACAAGAGGTTATCATTGAGTACATTTGAAAAACTTTGTAACAAGCCAAGCATGTGCTCCAACTCATGGAAGAATGTTAAAATTAATTGATCCTTATATGGATCTATAAGTTATCCATTTATTTGGTTCCTTGTAGGTTAAGTATATGTTCTTCTATATATAAAAGATTGTAATCTTTATTAGACATAAAACTTATAATTCTCTCTCTAGTTAACAACCCCAACGACATCTGGGAGAAATCATTTGTGGTCTGAGACCTCACCATTACTTGATGACATGTCTCATTACAGACGTCTTATTGGAAAGCTTATATATCTCCCTGTTACTAGGCTTCACATTGCATATGTTGTTGGTGTAATTAGCTAATTTATGTCTAAACCTAGGCAATGTCATATTGATGCTGCAATGAGAATATTGGAGTATATAAAGGGATCCCCTGGCAATGGACTATTGCTCAAGAAAAATGGTCACTTACGTATCAAGGCGTGCTCATTTGTCAGTGACAGAGGTGAAAGTCTGGTTTTTGTACTTTCTACGGTGGTAATCTATTCACATGGCTAAGTAAGAAGCAAGTCATGATGGCTAAATCTAATGCTGAAGTTGAATATAACGACATAACTTAGACTACTTGTAAACTTAAGTGGTTGTGAACACTCATGAAGGATCATAGAGAGAATTACACTACTCCTTACTTCCTAACAGTGACAATCAAACTACTATCTATATTGCACAAAATATGATCTTTTGTGAACACACAAGCACATCGAGGTTGATTGTCATTTATTCATGGGGAGGTTCTTAATGGAAAAATATGCACATGTGTTACTCCTTCTACCAAGGAAATGGCTAATGTATTCCAAGTTGAGTCTTTTTGATATAGATGCTCCGGCTTAAGGGAAAATATTAGCATTTATATGATATATGGGACTTAGGGATATTATTGTATTTTCCCATTCTAACCTTAATGCTATATAAAGACGATAGGCCCTAGCAATACAATTATCTCTTTGTCTATTCCTCTTTTTATCTTCACAATTATTTAAATAACTTTTTATCTACATGTTATAGGACTAAAATTGACACACCTCTCACCCAGCAACTACATAAAGACTGCCATGTAGGAACATAATAAGAAATTAAATATAAGATAGTACCTTCAGCAACACTAGCTTGAATTCAAAGAGCTCATTGTATGTTTGCCTCAGCTTTTCGCTGTTTGCATTCATTTCAAGAAGTTCAGTTTCATGCTCACCGAGTTGTAGCTGAAGCAGAAGGATATTATAGCTAATTTACATGCAAAATATAGATTATATGGTCTCAATAACAAAAGAAATTGGCGAAGAGAAAAAGGAATAGATGATAATATTTACCTCTAACTCCTCCAAGTCTCTGTCTGGTTGCAATACAGGGAGAGAAGGAGACAAAAGTGCAGCCTTGCTAATCTGTTCTCTGAAAAAGTGCAACTTTCTTAACATTTCGCCGCAACGTTTTACCTAGATGGATAATAATTGCCTTCTTAAGTCAAATGAACCCAAAACAATGGAACATGATCATGTGGCTTCTTTTCCTCTTCTTGAGAGTCAACAGAATTACCACCATTTCATTCATTAATTTGAAGATAATGGCACCCAAAAATTTAGTGAATGGTCAGTTAAGACCTCTAGAAGGGAAGAGGGGTTCCACCAAAGTACGTTGTAATGTGGTGATTATATTTGAAATATTACATACAGTCCCTTTGGTAATGATTACGGGGGACCAGTTTTTGGGAAAAAATCATTTATTCCTTAAAAAAGCCAAAACAAATCCCATACTTTACACCAAATTTTTTCAATATGCTAGCTTCTCATTTATGTAGAAAACCTTTCAAAAATTCTGGTTTTAAAAGAACGTGCCAGGATAGCTTTTTCAAAAATGCTACTTATAGGACTAATTAATTCTCCTATAAGTGTTACCAAATGCTACCATACACTAGAGAGTATTCGATATTGTCCTAGAAAGAGGTTTATCGCAGACAAGAATTTACAGGTGCCTGAGGCAGAATAAATGTGTTTCCAGATGCAGAAGGAATTGGTGAAGATGGTGCAATCCGTTAAGTCTTATTCATAGTAACTAAGGCACCCGCTTAGGATGCTATCACTGCACTGGGTGTTCCCATGTGACAAGTAGTCTGACTTAAGCCTCTATATTCAACTTCAGCACTAGATTTAGCCATCATGACTTGCTTCTTATTTAGCCATCATAGCCCATTAAAAAAACACTTATTCCTGAAAATCTGAACCAAAACGCCATATTATTTCGATACGCCAGCTTTTTGTTTATACATAAAAACTTTCAAATACACTAATTATAAAAAGTTATGAAGACTAGCTTTTTCAAGAACACTGCTTGTAAGAATAATCTGTTTTTCCATAAACGTTACCAAATGCTACCTTAATCTCATATTCTCATCATATTTTATTGTTATCATGCCATTTTTTTAATATATTCCAATGTTATTTGAGGATTAATTGCCTTTAAAATAGATAATATCAAAGCAAAATTGTATTTATATAATATCAAGGGTAAAAAAATTCTGAAAAATATATTTTTTTTTAAGTGGCGCCTAGGTGCCCAAGGCGGTCCAGCCCTCAACAGAGTGCCTTGGCACCTTAATAACCTAGGTCTTATTTCAAGTTAGCCAAAGTTCAAAAAAAAAAGTCATTTCTTCTGGATAAAATAGGAAATTTTTAAGTTCCTCCTAAAGAACCAGTCAATGAAGCTGAGAATGCAGTACAAGTGTAAGATAAGACCAATGATGTGGTTAACTTGCTGTACTAATGTCATTCACCCTGAGTAAATTTCTGGGTGATTTCTAAGACGTTACTAAATATAGAAGAAACACTCTTGATGGGTTTCTCAATGTTGTAAGATTAAATGTTTTAGTTTGTAGCACTATATAAAGTTCATTGAAATAAAACAAATCGAACTTGCCATAGCCCATAGCAATGCAGACTAGAGAATTACATGCAGATACTCACCTGGTTGACAAATGTCCGCTGAAAAGGGCTCTTTTCCTTGTTTAACTGTCACAAGGATAAACTAGTCAGCAGTTTGATCAACATGTTTTATAAGGACAATTGTGGATATTTGTTGAAGTCAATGATCACAAATAGAATTGAAAAACAGATATAGACAAGAGTGCAGCATCATAATAAACCGAAAAACAATGATGCTCGAGTATCTAGCAACTGGTAGATATGATGACAGAAAGAGCCCATTGGGACAACAGTTTTTGGAATTCAAAAGGAAAATCTCAGTTTTCCTCCTTTTAATCCAATTATGACTTGTTCGCCACAAGTCAATTTCTCAGATTTGCGTCGTGACTACCCAGATCCTTTTACTTAATTCACAGTGAGCTACAACAATGTCAAATCTCACACAGAAATCGCAGTAAATTCAACTAGTATTTTATCCATATCATCGATCATAAGATCTAGCCAAATTTCCACCTTGCAATTACCAACTTTTACCCACCCAATCCACCAACCACTCCGTGAAAACCCCAGTCTTCACATCCAATTACACCATGCCACACGCCCCAAAGAAGCAAAATAGCAAACTGAATCAAGAAACGCAGGGGAAAAAACGGAACCGCACTAGATCTGCAAATAAAAGAGTGAGAACAACCGAGCCTTCGAATCTTGGCACTTACGTCTCTGAATTGGACGAGACCAAGGTCGCCAAGGTAGGAGACAGCCCGGTGGGCGGACTCGACGGGGATGATGAGCTGGACGAAGCTCATCTTCTCTGATCGGAGGAAATCCATGGCCGGCAGGTCGTCGAAGAACCTCATCTTCCCCCCCGGCCTCCACCTCGCCGTCGTTGTCCTACTCCTCCTCCTCGATCTCTGGATCTCGAGGTCCCGAAGTTCTCAGATCTGCTTTCGGTCGCCGGCCCCCCTCGCTCTCCTCTCCCTACCCTCGTCCCAGCTTTTGTGCTGAGAGAGAGACAGAGAGATAGTGCACGATGGTGGGCGGAACGTGAGGGAGTGTGTGTTGTGCCCATAGATATGGGGAGAATTACTGCTTGGGGATCGAATGCAACTGGTTATCTGGTTGCTGACGCCTGACAATGACGTCCATTTAGGGATTAAAAGGCAATTAACCACTTCACCGGTCCAAAACTTATAGCCTTATTGCGGCACATGTTGCCGTTGATGTTGCCGAAGCGAGATTAATCGATTTCTTGCTTACACTTGCCAGTGTTAGAATGGATCCGTGAAATTGCTTGTAGAAAACGCAATGCGTGCTTTTTTAAAGGAAAAGAACATGACAGCCATGATTTTTTTTTCACAACCGATCGACATCAATTTTTATGTAAAGGGTGTTGGCGTCATAAATCTAATAATTATCAAAATTTATCATTAATTAATGTCTTTTATCACATTAATGAACTCAAACTCGGATTCTCTAAATTGTCATTTGAAAAAACTTCTAGGTTAACTTCTGGTAAATTATAAAAGAGACGAAAATAATTCCAAACAAGATATCTTCGTAGTACTTCTCATGGAAACCACAATTTCGAGATGAAAATCCTTTTGTGTATTTTAAAACTTTTGAAAAATCTAATTGAAAAGAGTTTCTGATAAAAGTTGAAGAAATAGATTGTCAATGATTATGATATCTTTGTTTTTTTAGTTTTACATCAAATTGTTGTTACTATTTATGTTATTGTCACCAACTTTTCTTTTTCTCGTCTTTCTTCTCTCTCATTAATCTCATCATTTTCGTTCTCTCCTGCTGCAACGACGGCCTTCATCACACTTCCAAGATCGATCTCTCCATCTCCCGTCATGAAAATCTTCAACATATTCTTCGAGAAACCGCTCACCAACACCACACCTTTCTCCTTCCCTAGTACTGACGCGGTTCGATTTAACTTTTTCAAATTCCAGTACACAATCACAGGCACCACCTTTGTCATGACCTAATCAAACCCAATGTCATGGAAAATGAACACCCTTTTTACCAACTTGTGCTCTAATAGTCTCCTCTCCACCGCAATCTCTAGTATAATCGAAAACCGTCGTGAACCTCTAGTTGAAACCCATCTTCACCTTCCTCTTAAAGGACGCCATCTCCTTCAACGTCTCTCCTTAAATCTTGTGCAACTCTAACTTATAACCAAACGTGGTCATTGAGCCCTTCCATGGCTCTTTGCTATGATCCAAGAGTAGAGTTGTCAACATAATGTAGGCATCCTTTGTCTTCCCATTACTGTAGGCGGCGATGGAGTTTCTTAGCTTCCCACTTTCCTCCTTCTCTTCCACCATCCTTTGCCACATCGTTATGCTTAAGGGTGGCAACGGGTCGGGTCTACCTATACCCAAACTTAGGCCCATCTTATTTCATAGGTTCCGGTCTGGGTCCAGGTCTATGTTCTAAAATTAGGACCCAGACCCAAACTCTTAAAACAATGAAGATAATGGGTCTAGGTCTAAGTCTTGGGATTTATTGCTCCTCTCTCCTGATCATATCTCATCCACCAGTCCTACGGGGTGTCCGCTCGGGGAAAGTTTCCCGTCCCACAAAGGGAACAAGATGAGCCTTCCCTCCTACCACTCCTCTGTTCCCCAACATCTTCTTAAAGGGGTATACCGGCGTCCGAATTGTATCAAATTCTGGATACTGTGAAATCCCTGAAAGGGGAAAGCCCCTTTATTCAAAGAATGAGGGAGGTTTTAAAGCCCACGAAGAGCAAACACAGTTGTCGATGAATCCTCCAACTTATTTTTATTTTTTTGAAGAAACTAGATTTTTAATTAAACTTAAAACAATGTAAATAAATGTACTAAACAATTCTTTGTCAATACACATATATCATGAATAAAATACAACCATAAATAAATATATAACATGAACAATATCATGAACCATTGATATTTGAACAACACATAAATAAATATATCCTACTTCAACAAACCAACTTTGTCAATATCCATATAATAATTCTCTAACAATATGCATACACTACATAAATTTTAGACTTTAAAGAGAATGAGATTTAAAAGTAAAATAATATATATTATATATATAGTGTAAATATTATACATTAGTCCTTATATTTAACTTATAATATATTATATATGAATCGGGTCCAAAGGTTTAGGTATTTTTAGACCCAAACCCGACCTAGTAAATGAACAGGTCTAGCAAGTCTGGGTCCACAGGTCCATGGGTCTCATTTTCAGGACCCAAATCCATACTTTACAGGTCCAGACCCATGGGCCTTGGGTCCAAACCCGACCCATTGTCAATCCTAGTTATGCTCGCCTTTGTTCGCGAGTGTGAGGATCTCATGTGACATCAGAGCTCCGATGACGATTGTGGCAAGTTCCTCGTTAACATTGTCGGGGGTACGCAGTGAACTAATTGGGGTTGTGCTTCAAGAACAACTTTTAGTAGTTCATCATGGTGACAAAGGGGACACATTAGTATAAGAAAAGGAAAAAGGGAAAGGACAAGGGACATATATGTAATTGAATTATTGGTAGAATCCAACTTCTACCAATAAGACCTTTATTTGTCAAATAAGAATTTGTAAGTAACCTAGAATTTAGCTTTTACAATAACTCACAGAAGCTAACTTTTAGAAATAACTTAGAATTTAACTTCTAGGTTTAGGAGATTCTAAATGGATGTTAAATATAGATCTAAAAAATACATGAATATTATATATTAAAATGCGTTTTCCCAAAATCTAATTACATCATATTCATCACAAAAATATGTATATATAATCAAGTGCGAAAGCATATCTGAATCAATGTAGAAATCTTTACTCCTATATTTCAAATCTGGTCTACCAAACCACAAAACTCTTCTCGTCTTACTCTATCTCAAAATAGAGGTGAGAGAAAAGAGAGGCTAAACTTAAGGTTTGATGATCATGACTTCAATATATAGAAAATTATAATATTGCACATTTCCAATTAGATCCATCAACAAATGGCAAAATGCCATAATGATCTCTGCACATATTAGCTCACATCACTTAATATGCTAATTGGCTCAACCCAAAAATCAAATCGATCATTATAATGAACTTAATCAGAAAATAACCTATAAAACTTTAATTGATTTTATATTTGCTTATATATATTACTAAATTTAACCCAACAATCTTCCACTTGAGCCACACGTAAAATTAACAATTAAAGCATTAAAACTTTACGAGCAGCTCCAAATGCCTATTTTAACACAAACATTTCACAATCCGGTCTATGAATTGTACCAACATAAGATCAATGAAGTTTTCATTACTTTAAGCGTAATTCAATCCACAATGATCACTAATGCTAATGCAGCTAACAACATTGATCAAGTATGGATGTGTAACACGGAATTTAAGCAAAGTGATCTAAACACGTCCATATCCAACTGATCCAAACTTCAGTGAGATCAACATAAATATCCATAATGTAAATAACCCAAAACCTTATTTCTGCAGAAAACAACATTTATAACAGTGACCGTGTGCTCGACCCGGAGGGAGGAGGGGTAGGGAGGAGACCACAGCCACGCCGAGACGGCCAAGACGCAAGGATAAAAGAAAAGAAAAAAGAGTCGCCACCTAGTCTTTTAAGGGAAAGACGAGGAAAACCACAAAAAGATGAGTGCATGTGATGCAGATGGGAAGGCTGGATGTCTGCTAACCAGAGGATGGGTAAGGATTCCTACTACGCACGAGGAAGGTATTAGGCACCCTCGTGCGCCCGAGAAACTCGGTCTTTCTAGTCCTAATGCGTGCT